>VZSF01001227.1:530126-548132 GCA_013398295.1 Chionis minor
TCAGCTTTGGAACTCTACAACATCTCTGGGAAACCCATTCCAAAGCATGACCGTCCTCTTGGTGAAAAAGCCTTTTCTTATGTTTACACAGAATTTGCCATGTTTCAGTTTGTGCCCATTGCTTCTTGGCTGGTCACTTGTCACCGCTGAGAAGTCTGATTCCATTTTTCTTTAATTCCCCCATCAGGTACTGATACACATTGAGAAGATCAGCCTGAGCCTTCCCTTCTCCAGCCTGGTCAGTCCTAGCTCTCTCAGCCTCTACTTGTATGCTGAAAGCCCTTAGTAATCGTTACCATATTTTGCTGGACTAACTCCAGTGTGTGCACATCTTTCTTGTCCTGGAGAACCCAGAGCTGGACACAGGACTCCAGATGTGTCTCATCAGGGCTGAGTACAGGGGGAGCATCACCTCCCTTGACCTGCTGGCAACATCATTGGTAATGCAGCCCAGGATGCCTTTGGTCTTTTTTGCTGCAAGGGCACATTGCTTACTCATGTTCAACTTGTCCATGAGGACTCCCAGGTCCTTTTTGCAAAGCTGTATTCCAGCCAGTTGTTCCCAGACTGAACTGGTGTATTGGGTCATTTCTCGTCAGGTGCAGGACTGTGCATTTGAACTTCTTGAAGTCCAACATTATTCTGTCCATTTTTTAGTCCTACTGAGGTCCCTCCAAATGCCAGCACAACCATCTGGTCTATCAAACACTCCCCCTAATTTTGTATCATTTGCAAACTTCCTGAGGATGCCTTCCTGATCCACCCCATCATCTAGATTAGTAATGAAGATTCAAACAACACTGGCCTCGATACTGACTCTTGGGGTAAACTGCTAGGCAGTGGTCTCCAGCTGGACTTTATGCTGCTGATCACAACCCTTTGAGCCCAGCAATTCAGTGTGTTTTCAGTCCACCTCATCAGTTTGTCAGTGATAATGCTGTGGTAGACAGTGTTGAAAGCCATAATAAAGTAGAGATAAATAGCATCTACTGTCATCACCAGGCTGGTCTTGTCATTGTAGAGGGCTATCAGGTTGGTCAAGCGTGATTTCCCTTTCATAAATCCATGCTAATTACTCCCAATCACCTTTCTGACCTTCATTTGTATGTCAAAGACCTCTGGGAGAATGTGTCCTGCCACCCTCCCCATGACTAAAGTGAGGCCATCTGGCACGTAGTTCCCTGGATCCTCCTTGGGATTCTTGAAGACAGAAGTGATGTTTACTGTCTTCCAGTGCTCAGGAACCTCCCCTGATCACCATAATTGTAAGTGGCCTTGCAATGACATTGGCCATCTCTCTCAGCACTTGTGAATACACACCACCAGGATGCATGGTTTTATGTAAGTCCGATCTGTTTAAATGTTCCCATACCTGATCCTCCTCCAGTAATGGTAGTCTTCCTTGCTCCAGACTTTCCCACTGGTCTCATGGACCTGGGATTGCTGATGGCAAGCTTTACCAGTGAAAGACCAAGGTTGAATACCTTGGCCTTTACTGTGACCATTGGCACCAGGTCAAACTTCTAAACTTTTTGAACATGTGAGGTTAATAGTATGAGAGACTGCACAGAGATATTTCTCTGTGTTTGATCTCTGCTTTCACACCTGTCGCTCACTGATAAATGTGTCTTGCATTTTCTGATAGAACAATTATTTGACACAAATACACTCTGCCCAAAATATCAAGTGTTGCAATTCAGCCTGTCAAGATAATCCAAAATGTAATCTCCTGGTCTGGAAGTGCAAGAATGTGGGTTATATCATTCCATAATTTTCCTTCCTCATAACTGTGGTGTGAGTTCCTCTGCAGCTGTAAGCATCTCTGAGCTTAGTAGCACATTTTGCTATCAGAAATCCAGTCTTAGAATCAAAACCGAATAATTAATTACAGAAAGTGAGCATTAGAGCAGATATACGACTACCACCTAATGGTGGTGTGCTGCACTGTGTACATTCTAGTGAGCTGAATTATGCTGAAATATGAATTATTTAGTTGAGTTCTGAATCAATTCTTATCAGAATAAGATGAACGTATGTACTATATATCTAAGTTTATGATAACTTGTGTAGAGTTCCCCCAAATTAGAGAGCAGGCAGATGACTGCTTAAGGAACTTGAGTTTGTACCTCTGTGCTCTGCTGAGAGGCAGGCACTGTAAACCAGATGATCTGTATCTGTTTATATTTTTTGGTTTTTTCCTTTTAAGGGAAAGTTGAAACGGTGCACATGGGGCTGCGGTGCAAAATGCTTCTGTTGCTCCTGAATCAAAGCTACATGTAACTGGCTGAGCCTTGGTGAAAAACAGCATTTAACTTGATCTGTATGCACTACTCACTCACCGGTGCTGCGGCAGACGCCTGTTTTGCTTCATGTCAGGTTTCTCACTAGTCCTGTAAGAAATCTATGGCAAATGATTTGCAGGGCTTTCCTTCTAGGTCAGCAGTTTGCCAACACTCTTTCAAAACTCAATTAAAATGTTCCATTTTCTCATTGGCATGAGGATAATAAATGGAAGAATTTCAAGGCTTAATATGTCTCTCCCTCAGAAATGCTTCAGATGGCACAGCTGTGAACAGAGGTGCTTTATCAGAGATTAGTTTGTTCAGATTTCCTCCATGACTGAAAACTGTTAACGAGAATTCGATTACTGTTGTGAGGAAGTAACCTAGGAAATAAAGGCTATTGCTGGCTACTTGCTGAAGGAATCAGTTAAAGTACTAGTATCAGTTAAAAGCAGTTGGCATTGCTTTAGAAGTTTCTACTCGCTTAATAGCAATCTTTTCCGATATAACGTCAGGTAAAAATAGAACTGCAATACATCCCGCACCTAGAGTTGTTTATATCTCTTGTGGTAGATCTTATGCGTACTCTCTACAGGGGAGATCCAAAATAGGAGAGTGATGTTGTTTGTGGTTCTCACCAAAGCTTCTTGATGACGCATTGCTGTCTGGATGCACACAAGCAAGATACTGCTCTCTCTTCTGACAGTCTTATATTGCTCCGCTGAACGGTTTGATACTTTGCGGGTGAAGTGCTCCTCCTCTCCTCCCTGTCCCACAGCAGTCTCAGGCCACGTTTCAGCTGGTAGCAGTCCGTACAGCTGAACCGCACGTGTTTTCACCTGCTCATGACATTTCTGCCAGTAGCCATGGCTTCATCCAATAGTATTATATCACTCTGTACAGGTAATTCTGGTGCAAGGACTAACCGTTTGGACACAGAGGTTGGGGTCTGCTAGTCACCCTGTACTTCAGCATGCAAGCTGTTGGTGCTTTTGTTGAAGAAAAGTTGTTTGTATTAGATGGAAAAAAAGACGTAATTCACTGCTTTCCTCGTCCCCACACTGCAACGTATGGGACTTCCTGCTGCTTAACCCAGCTCTTCTCACCAGTTTTTATATGGCCTTCCCTACCTTTGACACATCTCACCTCAGGGTGATTATGCTCAGCCTCCCACTGTTTTCCCCTGGATTGTTTCCTCCATCAGAGGAATTGTCATGCTCATCACTTCTTGCTGCTGTTTCTGAACTTTAATTAGCTCTGCCCTAAGGGCTTGTGAGCCTGAGGAGCTCTTCTTTGACAAGAGTAGGTTTGCTCACTAGGCTAAGTGCAGATTTTCCGAGGCTCTCATAGTACCCCTCCTGCCTAGCTTATCTTTGCATTGAGCTCCCTCATCTATAATTAATACATGTCAGAGATGAATCTGTGCTATAAAATTTTCTTATATGGATGAGCTTTTCCATGAAAATATTTATCAAGTTCTGCTCACCTTGACCATAGCAGTGAATTCCTTTGTTCAATTATTCACAGTCCTGCGAAGGGTTGTGCTCTAATCTGTCAGGGCTAACAGAACTCAGGTCTAATACCTCTTAAGTCTGGATCCAAAGTTCAAATAGCATCTTAATCACAGATTGGGTGGGATGTGCCATTGGCTTTGTACTTGGAGTCTGTCTTCAAAGGAATTTAAAGCACTTTTTTTTTTCATGGATGTATTTGAAGGCCTTATTTTGATTACTTGAAGAAGAAAAGGCTAGTCAATACTACCTCATTACATTTCAACATATCTGAAATTTTGATGCAGGAAATGACCTGACTTTTTCCATTGTGCTTAGTCCCTGCAGTTTTCATTAAATTCAGAGAGACTTGCACTCACCTGTACTTCCGACCATAATTTTCAAAGCTTATTTGACTCACCAGTGACAGAGCTGGGAGAATGAGTTGTATTTTTCATTAATGACTAATGATTTTGAATATGTCAAGGTTTTAATTTCCTTTTCTTGCTTTTTTTCAAGCAATTTTTGCCATTTTTGCTTTTCTTTCTTTTTTTCTTTTGCCTCTCTTTCCCCAACCTCCCACCTTAACAACATTGCCAAAGACCTTCCTTTGAGAAGTCAGGTTCCTTTATTTCAGATTAAAACTGAAAATGCAAAGTTCTAAAAAGCACTTGTCACTCACAAAGGTCCTGGCAAATAACCCCTTTCATCTGATTTTCTCCAGCATCCCTCACAATTCACTCTGCCGCTTCTGTGAATCTGATTCTAGTGTTCTCATCCCAACCTGTTAAATTGAGAAGAATATTTCTATTGATTCAGAAAGCAGAAGGATTAAGCTTGAGCGTGTGCTTTGCTCCATTGTGCCAGGGAGTGCCTTATAACCAATTTATTGCATATGCAGCTTTAGTTTACTGATTGTGGTTCCAGTATTGAACTGTCTGTTTACATCAAGGTTGACATCCTGACACAGATAGTCATTTTATGTTGTTATAAGTGATGCGGTCTTTTTGGAAATTAAAATGAATTTTTTTTTGTTTGTTTCTGCTGTGCCTGCCTTAGTAAAAAACAACCAATTTAAAAGCATCTTTCTGACTCACCTGAGCTGGGTTCAGCTGGCAAAGATACCTACTTTTGCCACAGAGGTAGAGAAGAGTCATTAGGTCATCTGTCTGTTCCTCATCTTGGGTAGTCTGTGCTTGGAGAGCTTGTGCTTACATTTTTCAATATTATGTCCACTGAAATAGTATGGTTTTTAAAAAGCTACTGTCAAACTGATAGAGTTAAGAGCAGTGCTTGCCATTGTGTGTTTGTTTATTACACTCATAGCTCACCATGCTGGCTCTCAACTCTGAGTTGCTACAGGCCTGGCAATCAAATTGGCAAGAACCGGCCTTGTTAATTATTTTTTTAAGGCTGTGAGAAAGGACTTTATGTAGTTTAACCATGCTATCACTATGTTTAATCCAAACAAAAATTAGCCTAAGATAATCACAGATTCTCTGGGGTTGGAAGGGACCTCTGGAGATCATCTAGTCCAACCCCCCTGCCAGAGCAGGTTCACCTACAGCAGGTTGCCTAGGAATGCATCTAGGCAGAATTTGAATGTCTCCAGAGTCGGAGACTCCACCACCTCTCCGGGCAGCCTTTTCCAGTGCTCTGCCACCCTCAAAGTAAAAAATTTCCTCCTCATGTTCAGATGGAACTTCCTGTGTTCCAGTTTGTGCCCGTTACCTCTTGTCCTATCGCTGGCCACCACTGAAAAAAGACTGGTCCCCTCCTCTTGGCACCCTCCCTTTAAATATTTGTAAACATTTATGACATCCCCTCTCAGTCTTCTCTAGACTAAAAAGACCAAACTCTCTCAACCTTTCCTCATCAGAAAGATGCTCCAGACCCCTAATCATCTTCGTGGACCTTTCCTGTACCCTCTCCAGCAGTTCCCTGTCTTTTTTGAACTGGGGAGCCCAGAACTGGACACAGTACTCGAGTTGTGGCCTCACCAGGGCAGAGTAAAGGGAGAGGATGACCTCCCTCAACCTGCTTGTCACACTTGCCTTGAGGTGAAGGTGAAATCAGGCTAAAAACCCTTAGGCACCAAAACATGGTTCTGTTTGCAAACATGTTGAAAAACGATATCTACAAGTGTGAACCTGCAGCTGTCAGTCTCCGTCTTGGCCATAGGTTGTCCATCACTGATACAGAGGACTTGGAAAGTGCTGTTTCATGCTTGTTTCTTACGGTGTCTAGACTCCCTAGTCCTATGGGTGTAGGATCCTGGGGAGCTGATGTTCCAGGCCATGGAGATGAGGTTCGGTGGTCAGCAGAGGTATGAGAAAAACTGAGCCCAGTCCTGCAGGGGGACACATGTGGAGCTTGTCATTGAGCTTTTTCTCTTCAGCCCAAGAGACGATGATGCTTTAATGCTGCTTCTGTTTGTGCTGTAACTCTATGCTTATCATGAAGGCACTGCTGCTGATCCTTTCCAGGCATAACACTGGGATTGGAGACCTGGAATTGCAAGGAGGGGGGTGGGATTAGTTACCGTTTCCTTAAAGACAACAGGACTATTCCTCTGCTTTTTGCAAAAATGGGGTTATGCAAGGCTATGACTGCTGGTAGCCTTACAAATATAAGTCTATGAGTCCCTCAGTTCAGCACCCGATAGAATATCCCGTGTCCAAGCAAGAGCTGCCAGTGTTCCCTGACTTGGCATGGGGCTGTTGCATCGGTGATTTCCTCAGACACGTGTCTTTGAAGGCTGCCTCCGCCCGAGGACGTTCCTGTGCAAGTAGTCTGCGGAAACAGAGCAGATCACAGGACTCTTCTTTGCTCCTAGGTGTGATTCGGGCTGCCCGCTCTGTCACCAAGCTGAGGTCAGTGTGCCGGAGAAGGCTGCGTGTGTCACTGCCGCCATGGGGCTCCGACGGAATGCCACGAGGAAGAGCGTGCTGGTGCTGATGTCGCAAAGACCTGACGTTGCGGGCCGTGCCTGCAGTCTCATTGCACCCATGAGTGTATTTCTGCCTACAGCTATTGAACACAGTCTCTATATATCCAACATATCATGGAGAGATGTTACCCTTTATTGAAGGCTGTGCTTGAAAAACATCCAATTAACATGGAAAGCATATAGGATAAAATGGCAAAGATTGGTACTTTGCTGTGCCGTAAACTCGCTTTGGAAAAGAGAGATTTATCTCAGTTTTGAAATCTGTTTAGTTCTTTGCTTCTCTTCTGTGCTTTACATGAGGAGAAGAAAATGGGAAAATGATCAGAAAAGTTGCCTGCATATATTTTAATAATTTTAACATAAAAAAGAGAAAAGTCATAATTTTGTTCAAGTAGTTCATCTCCATTCAGACAATACAGAGGTTACTGCAGAGCTCATGCTTTTGATTTCGTACTTTACTTTGGCTTGTGTACCAACCAATTCTTGTTAAATATTTATGGACAAGATTAAAGACTTTATAAAACTTAGCAGATGGCAGCTGTCCTCGCCTAAAGGATAATGCAGAGTTTTCATTTTAATTGGATAACTATGTGACCGAAATATGCAAACCCCAAGGGAAATTCAAGAATTGAAATATGTAAAGTATTTTTTTAAAGAAACTACCCTTTTGCATTTTCTGCTTTCTTTTTCCCTTTTATCTGAAGGTGTTGTCATTTATTTTTCACTTCTTTCTTTTTGAACTTTATTTAAAGGTATTTTTTTTAAATTTTTAAATTTTTTTTATTATCCACGGGAGCTGAACTTTTCAGATGGGGTTCCTTCTGTTACAGGCCAGGCATTAATTAACATGCTTGTATTCCTACTTCTCTGTTATTCCCTCTCTTCCTACGCTATTTCAGTTCTTTGTGTTCTTAATTATTGCTGTTATTATTTTAGTGGGATTCTTCATATTCCACCCTTTGAGGACTAGTCCGTCAACACAATCTTGTAGGCTAAAGTCTTCCACATTAGCTGCCGATACACACATTCTTGTCCTTCTGTATGTCAATACTTTACATGCACCTTTGTCGTGGTTGGGTCTGGATTGGCCATCGAGGCGAATGACAGATGCTCTCCCTCACCTCTCTCTTCAAGGAGAGGAGGGAGAGAGACTTATGACTTTAGAAGGATCTAAGCTACTTTAATGAAGTTTCAATAATAAAATAATAAAAAGGAAATAATGAAATATATGCAAAACTGTATCAAGCTCCCAGAATGATGATCCCATCACCAGCAGGCACTGAGGAAGTCCCAGTCTGGACTCAGTGATGGACAGGAACTGGATTCCAGATCTGGATTCAGGATTGGGATCAAAGGCAGATGAGCAGGCAGAGTCCTTCTCGGATGCCGTCCGTTGAAGGAAGAGAGATTGATCCCTCAGCTTTTACACTGAGCATGAGGCAGGTGGGATAGAATACCCTGTTGGTCAGTTTTGGGTCACCTGTCCTGTCCGGTGCTCGCTGCAGGTGTGACCCTTCCTCACTTTTCTGCTTCCGACATTCCGATAGGGCAAATAACAAAATTGGTTGGCCTTGGGTGTTATAGCAATAAGTATAAGCAAAAGCCTCTCTGCGTACCAATCCTGGCATCAACTATAAACATCCGTCTTATCACTCTGAGAGCCAACAGTTTCTGCACAACGTGCTGTTAATTTCAGCAGTTAGAAGAGGCCTTGCTAAAAGTAAAATTACTGAACAGAAAATTGGCTTTGTTTTACCTCAAGCCAGGACAACCTTGCAGTCCAGCTAGAATAAAGCACAGCTGTAGCTGAGCAAAAGCAGGCAATCATATTTCAACCCTTTTCTCAACGGACCTTTTGCTTCCGTCTTTCTAAAACTATTTTTCCCACCATCTTAACCTGTCTTGTGACTACTGAAATCAGTGAAGCTCTGGCTATCTCCATGCCTACATGGAGTGTGGTAATAAAGCAACAACAGTTTCTTTCTTCACCCATTCAGCATCTTGTAGTGCAGGTACCCATGTAGTGAAATAATACAGTTCCTCACCCCTCATTTTCACCCTGCATGGATGCTCCCATGTTTTTCTTCTTAAACCCATTTTATGATTAGACCTATTTTCTCTAATACTCTTGCTTAAGATATTTCCAGATGTTTCTGTATTAGCTGATCTATACAATCTAGTTTGTTGTTGCCTGAATAGTTTAAGGTAATCAACATACTTCTATGAATTTTAGTTATGTGTATTCAGTAGTTTTGTCTTGAGTGATATTTGCCTAACCTGGCACATACTGTTATGCTCAGTTTATCTTAGCTTTGTCATTGACTTGTAGTTGCTTTAAAATTACTGCTAATCACTTAATCTGTGACATTGTGACCTAAGCTAAAGCAAGCATCTGCTGTCTCCATCGAAAGCATGGAGGAAGCCGGACACTTCCTAGCAGAGCTCAGCAGGATGAGACTAGAGCACACAGGGCACGCTGTTGCCTTTGTTATTTCCCAAGAAGAAGAAAGGTGGAGAAGGCCTATAGAAGATGCCAGAGGTCAAGGGGGAGACAGCTCCTTCTGCTTGAAGATCACAGCCTTGCTCCTGGAATAGTGCTACAAAAACTGAGCAGTTGGAGTAGGTGTCCTTTCTTTAGCCAGTAGCTAGACAGTTAGAAAGGTGAGCCAGGTTGTACGAACTATGAATTCACACCTCCACTGACACCTACAGTGTCTGAAGAGACAATCCCTCCTGGAGTGCAAGTTACTGGGGAAACTGGGATGGAAGAAGAAAATCACTGTCAGCTGCAGATGCAGATTTATGGTTATATGGCAAAATTAAGGTTAAACTGCATCAGAGAGAAAAACTGATGTTGATCTCCAGCCCAGTGTTGATGCTTTTCTAGAAGGACAGAAAGTGGATTCTACTGCCTTTTTCCTTGACCATGTATACTATTTATATATATCTGTGACAAAACTCTGTAGACAGTGGTTTAGAGGAGGGCAAGCTGAAGTAGATTGTTTCTGAACACTCCCAGGAAATGAATTTTATAAAGGTTGTTTATCTTTGGTAAAAAGCATTTCAATGTAAAAAGGTTAAGAGTTTGTGGAATGGCAGCTGAGTGGTAATTTGGAGGACTGTAATTTGCTCCATGGAAATTAGGCAGGACTTTCAATCCACAGTCTTTCTTCAGATCTGCCTTAAAACAATTCACCAAAGATCACGGGTGAAGTCATCAGAGAACAAAACCCAAAATTGGCTTCATAAATTATAAATGGATGTGTCCATATGGGCCCGGGCTTTTTTAGTTCCATTTTTACTTCTCTTTTCCCTGTTGGCACTTCAAAGCATTGACATTTTAGATTTGACACATAAATGTGTTGTTAAAATGACCTGCAAAAATCAGGAGGCTATGGTGTTGCATAGGAGGAACTGGATCTGTGAGTATATTTTGTGTGCTGTCTCACCTTCCAGTGACAAACAAAGGATAAGTTTTTTTTTTTATTTTATTTAAGGATGTAATTATTTCCCATGCTTGCTTCATAAAACTACATGGTTGTCTTGCATTTGTTAAGAAATGAGTACTGATTAGAATACTACAGTGAAGAAACATCTAATGAAAATTACCTTTTTTACTTGTTTCTTCATATTGTAACAGATAACAAGAACCAACATTGACATCATACTAATTATGATTTAATTTAATAAATAATATAATAATTTTATAATATCTACTCTAGTTTGATTTCTGCTGAGATAGTAAGGTCCTTTGAATACATGAGGGACTCTTATGAGAAGGTGCAAGTGAGATCAGCTGATTTTTTGGAAATTATATAGACCTTATTCAATACTGTATTATTATGTATCTTCTTTCTGTTCTTAAGTCTTGGACTAGAATAGGTAATGACAAAATTCTTATTTGGATATTAGGATCTTCAGTAGCTGTAAAAACAGCTTCATCAGTGTTTAAATGTAACCGGTAACAGTGGTCAAAGTGCACCAGAGAATGCTTATATGCCATATATGCTTCAAAAAGCAATACTGACATCAAGGTTGAGTGGTATGCTGCGATTTATTCTTTTCCTTCTACAGTAGAAATTTTAAATATTCAGAGTGGACTTAAGTCCCCTTTCTGTCATTCTGTCTGATGTGGTCCAGTAATTTCCATTTTCACCCGTCTTTGTTTTAAATCTCTGTGGTAGCTTCCACTCTGCTTGGAAGTACTTGAAGACCCAGGCAGAGAAACTTCTGGTTTAACTCCTGTAAGTATTCCACATCAACCATTTCAAAAAAGGGAATCTTGGCATATACATTGAGTGAACATTACCAATACATATTAGATGCATTAATTAGCTGCACTATTTCTTGCGCATTTTACTTAATCTCTGTGACAGCATCTCTAATATCTCAATTTTTCTGAAAAGACATGTCATGTTGTCATCATTTCCCTACTTTGTGACCCAAGCACTGCTGAGAAGCATACTCATCCTCTGGTTTTCTTCCTTTTCTGATGGAATTTCTGTGATTAAACAAAAATATTGCAAGAAAAAGAAGATATGTTATCCCTACACTTTCTTAATCTCATAATCATGTTAGCGCTACAAGTAATGTCACCTAGCAAGAGGTTTTTGTTTTTTTCTTTTACATTTTCACTCCTCTAATACACTTTTTATGACAGGACCATAGAGATGACAAGGGAGTTATTCCGAAGGAATAGGAATATCCATTAGCTCTTCTGGATATTTTGCAGTTTTAGTCCTATCTCTTTTCATGTGATGCAAAGTGTTGTATATAGCATCTGAAACCTCTTACATGCTGGACATCTAATCTAGATGTGACAAAGTGATGAGAAAAGTCTGTTTATTAGAAATTAATCCAAATACCATCTTGAAGCTGTTATGATAGACCATGCTGGTTTTGTTCTGCCTTTCAGAGCATACTTCTTGGGCTACGTGTCTGTGTGTGAGATTGCAGGAGTACAAGGCATTTGATAAGGCAAGAATTCTTCCTTTTTCATTTTGGGAGACTCCTTCACTGGACTGCATGGGTTAGAGAAGTGTGCATCTCAAAGATACCTAAGTCACTAGTTATGTAGATAAAAATTGGATCATGCGTCTAAATTTTTTTTTGTGTGTGTGTTAAATAGTGCTTTTGGCAGAGATTTAAACAGAAAAAAGAAGGAAAATGTTGAAAAACATTATTAAAACTGATCAGATTAAAACGTTAGGGGTTTTTCCTCTCCTTCTCAATTCTGGTTTTGCCTGCACAATCCAACCATTTTCAATACTGTAACATAAAGGGGAGGAAACCTACAAGACCAAGAAAACTAGCGAAAAGCAGAATCTTTGGTTACTTGGCAATGCTATAATAAAAACTTGTTCAGTATAAGCCTTACATGAATTAAGAAGGAGATTTAGTATTTGCTTTGTTGCTGCAAACAGAAGCTCTATATTACTTTGACTCACATGTGTTGCACAAAGGGCTGTAACACACTGGTGAGCTGAAAATAGAGTTGTAATTAAGAACTGCATAGAGGAATATGTTTTGCTTGAGTATGCATGAGAAAGGTGCGCTTTTAAAGATCTCTGATGTGCACAGTTGGTAACTCACGATGGACGAAGAGTCAGAAAGGATCCACAGTTGTGGGTGGTTTGCAGAAAGGTGTTACGTGATGCTGATTAACTGCAATTCCTCTTGACTCAGCCTCTCTGACAATCAGCTCTCCAAATCTCTGGTTCAGTCCGTGAAGGGCGTCAGTTTTAACCGGCAGGGGATGTCAGTTTCTGTCCTGTGCTCATGACTCATTAACCCAGCAGCTTGTAGGACTCAGTGCCAGCCTGTCAAAATCTAATAACAGAGAGTGCTCTTCTGCACTCGTTGCCTTTAAGCTGGCATCTGTATCTGCACAACTACGTCTTGGTTGAACCCCACCTTTGCAAATTGGACCTTTAGTCTCAGAGTTATTGAACAATATTCAGAACTGAAAAGAAGTCTCTGATACATAATTTTTCACCCTCCTTTCACAAGTTCTTGTGCCAAGCTGAGTACAAACAGCTTTTCAGAGATCAGTTGTCTGTGCATGACATCATCTCCGAGGATACATCTTCACAGTTAAGTAGTACTCGAAAGAGCTCTGAAGAAACCGGATGCAGGACTGTTGCAAACAGCTCTGGTAGAACGTACTTTGCGAAGAAAGATGAGAGCATTGCCTGGGGATGGGTTACATGCAACAGGGAATGACAGCAACCCCTCACCACAGGGAAATGAGAAAGAAAGATGTGACCAAAGGGGGAAATAATGAAGTATAAGGGAGACTCCTGAGGAAAGGAAAGAGAAAGGAAAGCAAAACGCCACCGAAAAAAAAGAGTTGGGGGAATGAGCCTGCCAGAGTTGGCAGAAACATAACAAAGCTTCATAAGCAAAAGCAGAATAGAGAGACAAAAAGGGATCAATGAGATTGCAAAATCCCCACGTCTCGTGGAAGCCTTTTAATCTGCCATACAGCCCTCAACCTACAAGGAAGCTCCTTACTGCTAAAAGGAGTACCATAGAAGCTTACATGATCCGCAGCAAGATTTAAATGAAATTTCTAAGTTAGTCAAAAGGGAAGAAGAGAAGGAAGATTTTATTCTGTCATTAAAATCCTTTTAAATGTACTTTCTTTTTCACATAACTTTCAGCCTTTGCTTTTTTCATTTTTGTATTTAGGATTTAAGTTGTAGGCAAATTTAGCATATTTATCTTTTCCTGATGACTTTTTCAGGTGGAAAAGCAGGACCTACTTTTGCTCCTTTCAAAGACTTCACCACCAAATATCCTTTAGGGCTTAAGGAGACCTGAAAAAAGCTGACAGAATCATAGAATGGATTGGAAGGGACCTTTAAAGGTCATCTAGTCCAACGCCTCTGCAATGAGGAGGGACATCTTCAACCAGATCAGGTTGCTCAGAGCCCGGTCCAACCTGACTTTGAATGTTTCCAGGGATGGAGCATCTACCATCTCTCTGGGCAATCTGTGACAGTGTTTTGCCACCCTCATTGTAAAAAATTTCTTCCTTATATCTAGTCTAAATCTCTTTTAGTTTAAAGCCATTACCATTTGTCCTATGGCACCAGACCCTGCTAAAGAGTTTGTCTCCACCTTTCCTTTAGGTCCCCTTTAAGTTCTGAAAGGCAGCTCTAAGGTCTTTCCGGAGCCTTCTCTTCTGCAGGCTGAATAATCCCAACTCTCTCAGCCTATCTTCATAGTTCCAGCCCTCTGATCATCTTTGTGGCCCCCCTCTGGAGTCACTCCAACAGGTCCTTCTTATGTTGGGGGCTCCAGAGCTGGATGCAGTACTCCGGGTGGGGTTTCACGAGAGCAGAGTAGAGGGGCAGAGCCACCTCCCTTGACCTGTTGACCACAATTCTTTTGATGGGGCCCAGGATATTGTTGGCCTTCTGGGATGAAAGTGTACATTGCTGGGTCATGTTGAGGTTCTCATCTACCAGCCCCCCCCAGTCCCTCTCCTCAGGCTCACTCTCGATCCAATCTCCACCCAGCCTGTATTTGTGCTTGGGATTGTCCTGACCCATGTACAAGACCTTGCACTTGGCCTTATTGATCTTCATGAGGTTTGCACAGGCTCGTCCCTCTGAATGGCATTGCTTCCCTCCAGCATGTCAAATTCTCCACACAGCTGGGTGTCATCAGCAAACTTGTTGAGGTTGCAGTCAATCCCAACATCCATGTCACCAACAAAGATCTTAAACAGTACTGGTCCCAGTACCGACCCCTGAGGAACACCACTTGTCACTGCTTGCCACTTAGATGTCCAGATAGACAACATCTGTAGCTGTTCCGTTGTCCACTGATGTAGGCATTCCATCATAGAAAGCCACTAGGTTGGTCAGGCAGGACTTACCCCTGGTGAATCCACACTGACTGTCTCGAATCACCTCCCTGGTCTCCGTGTGCCTTAGCACAGCTTCTAGGAGGAATGTAAGAAATCTTAACAGAATGTGATTACTTTTCTGTTCTTACCCTTCTTCCTTCTCCTACCCTGAAATTTCAGTAGGCTTTTGTTGCTGAACATTCAGACTGAAAATGAAAAAAGCAATTAGAAGAAATATAACATGCTCCCTTGGGTGACCGCAGCCTTATTTATCTTCAGCCTTTGGCCTTAACATTATAAGCCCAATATCTGCTTTTGGACATAGTTTCCAAGGCGCCTATATGCATAATAGCACTGGCATGGGGTAACTTCTGAAGTAAACAAGGAACTATGACTAAAGACCCTCCTAAAGCATTAGTATTGCCTTGAAAAGCAAGCTCAAGATGAAGTATCTAGTCGCTGACAGTTGGAATAGCAACACTTAAACTGTATAGCATGAATTTAATCAATGCTTATTTTTTTTATCATAATACATGGCTGTAGGACAGCTGGGTTTTTGTTACTCACCGCTTCCCAAGCAATGTTGTATGAGTATTTCGTATCTTTTAAGTGTACATTAGAAAATGTTCTAGGTGCTTTGCAGATTTAAAGGAAGATGCGGTGTTAGTATCAAAGACAACAGCAGTAAAAAATAAATACAAGCAGACAGAAGGCCATATCCATTTTGGGCTTTGCTCTTCTGGACAGTAGCTTTACATCAGGGAATTGTTTGTCCTGAAAGCTGAAATAGGACAAAAGAGTAACAAGCAGGCTGATGATTAGGCATTCCTTCTATGGATGGCAAGAGGCAGAAGTAGAAAGCCAGAATTAGGAGTTATATCTGTATTTATCATCCTCAAAGGATCTGTGGGGAAGAAAGTGGGATTTAGGGAACAATATTTTTTTCTATTGTCTCTCATTTGTGGTGAGGAACGTGCTGGGAGCAATATGCCCAGCTCATTAATATAGAATGATAGTTTCATAGAATTGTCTAGGTTGGAAGGGACCTTTAACATCATCTAGTCCAACCATCAACCTAACACTGCCAAAACCACCCCTAAACCATTTCCCTCAGCACCATTTCTACCCACCTTTTAAATACCTCCAGGGATGGCGATTCCACCACTTCCCTGGGCAGCCTGTGCCAATGCTTGATAATTGCTAAATGAAGAAATTTTTCATAATATCCAATCTAAACCTCCCCTGGCATAACTTGAGGCCAATTCCTCTTGTCCTGTTGCTTGTTATTTGGGAGGAGAGACCAACCCCCACCTTGCTACAACGTCGTTTCAGGTAGTTGTAGAGAGTGATAAGGTCTCCCCTGAACCTCTTTTTCTCCAGGTTGAACAACCCTGGTTCCCTCAGCCACTCCTCATAAGACTTGTTCTCTAGTCCCCTCACCAGCTTCCTTGCCCTTCTCTGGACACGCTCCAGCACCTCAATGTCTTTCTTGTCGTGAGAGGCCCAAAACTGAACACAGTATTTGAGGTGGGGCCTCACCAGTGCTGAGTACAGGGAGACAATCACTTCCCTAGTCCTGCTCACAACACTATTCCCGATGCAAGCCAGGACACTATTGGCCTTCTTGGCCTCCTGGGGACACTTCTGACTCACATTNACAGTATTTGAGGTGGGGCCTCACCAGTGCTGAGTACAGGGAGACAATCACTTCCCTAGTCCTGCTCACAACACTATTCCCGATGCAAGCCAGGACACTATTGGCCTTCTTGGCCTCCTGGGGACACTTCTGACTCACATTCAGCTGGCTGTTGACCAATATCCCCAGGTCCTTTTCTGGTGGGCAGCTTTCCAGCTACTCTTCCCCCAGCCTGTAGTGCTGCATGGGGTTGGTGTGCCCTGAGTGCAGGATCTGGCACTTGGTCTTATTGAACTTCATACCATTGACCTCGGCCCATCTATCCAGCCTGTCCGGATCCCTCCACAGGGCCTTCCTACACTCAAGCACATTGACACTTCTGCCCAATTTGGTGTTGTCTGCAAGGGTGCAGTTTATCGCCTTGTCCAGGTTGTTGATAAAGATATTAAAGAGAACCATCCCCTGTACTGAGCCCAGGGGAACACCACTCGTGACTGGAGAGTATTACCAACTGTATTTCTCAGTTGTGCGATGCAGTGGGATAGCAGAGACCCAAAGTGTGCTTCACCTCTTCCTCACTATCTTTCTCTGGTAGCATTAAGCGGAGGGCAGTGAGATTTGCTTTTCCCTCCTTATGTCTCCTGGGGAAGGCAGCGTCTGACAAAGGCCACAGAACTGTATGGCTGTGGGGGCTCTGTTCCCTGTTTTACCATTTTGCATGCACCTAGGGTTAGACCAAGCAAGGCTCCAGCAGTACAGATGCAAATTAGCAGCTTCTTGAATGTAAACACACTAAATACTCCACTGACCAGTTAGCACGATAGGTTCTGCAAAGAAAAGAGCTTTCTGTAGAAGTGTCTTTGCCAGGTGCTGGTTTCTAAGTAGGATTCATCCCTCTTTTTTCTACTTGCTGGTGGTAGACTTAAATTGTTGTCTATGTATTCAGCAAATTCATTGACAGCTTTGAAGTTCCCAAGGTAAAACTCGTATTTCTCTGTCATCCATTCCAGGTGAAGAAACTAGGTTTATTTCATAATGATGCTTTGCTTCCTAATTGCTCTCTCTGGCAGTCCAGACTCCTAGTCATTGGAAAGATTGGTCCTATGTGGATGAGGAACGGAGTTCCTTTCCCAGCAACATGAACAAAATTTATTGAAAGGTGGGGAAAACAGGACAAGAGAAAGCCAAGGGAAAGGACAAAATTGTTTGGTGTGCTCTCATATGATCTTAATCTAGGGACTGGAATGCTAAAAAAAGTCTGAACTGATCTAGTTTCATTCTAGAAAGTTTGCAAGAGACCCTAGTTGAATGTATATTTTGTGGCAGCTTGTCTGTTCACTCTTACCATATGGTTTTTCTTGCTCACAAATGTGACTACTTTCCTAACCAGTGGTCCCAGGGGCTCCTGTACAGCGTTGCTGAAGAGCTTGCTGCTAGTCAACGTATTTAAGTTAGTTTGGGTATGTCTGTGCGTGGTACATGCTGAGGTGTTGACGAACTTTACAGTTTGCAGATCTCCGGTGGGTCATTGCTACGGAGACCAGCTTCAGGGCAGGTAAGACTGCACTGGGGAAGGGACCTAGAGCGAAAAAGGCGGATGAAAAGCCCTTTTTGTCAGCTTTCTGAAGCCGGAAAAAGCTGGGAAAAGCCAGGAAAAGCCCTGGACTTGTGCTGAGGGCTGTCAACTGGTGGGCGGGCTGGTGAGTCAGCTGGTGAGTCAGCTTGGGGGGAGCCAGCGCATCCTGCGGCAATAAAAAGCCTCCGGGACTAGCCCCTGCCCACACACCAGCGAG
>VZSF01001229.1:0-207271 GCA_013398295.1 Chionis minor
ATGATTCTATGATTCTAATGCCTCAGCCTTTGCTCACCCTATATTCAATTATGCCCTTTCATTTAATGTTCTCTAGTGTAACTATCAACCTTGTATAAATAAATCATTGTACCACACCATGTGTTATGAGGCTACAGACACAGACATGTACCATCTTTAACCAAAAGGAAGTAATTTGTTCTGATTAAAAAGCTGTTCTGTCACTCCTTGGCATGCCATACACAATTTGGAACACTCCTTTGAAAGAATATATTGCTAGAGGGAAGGAGAGAAATTAAATAATTAAAATATATATTAATAAAGCATCTCTGGATTCTGTGGTAATGTAAAGTGTAAGAGGTCAGATTGAAGTGTGTTTAGATTTTGAAAAAGTGACAGCAATGCCGACACTTGGAAGCTCCTGTTTTTTTATGGATACTGTAATAAATCACCTTACTTCCCCATTAAAAAGAAATCTTTAGAACTGCCACACTTGTGAACTCACTGTAGGCACTAAAATCAAATCATTTATCTTCCTACATAGATAAAAAATACAATTAGGACCCATCAGACTGTGATGTCTCATTAAAAAAAGCTCCAGTTTTACCTTGGATAATCACCAATGTGCACTTAAGATACCAGAAAGCAAAAAGGAGAGATTAAAAAGCAACAACTGGAAGTACACATACACTGAAACTCCAAGGTATATTTTGACTTTGTGTTTACTTCATTCTTGTCATTATCATCTTGCCTGCTCTTATTTAATATCATTCCTTTTTCTGTTTCTATTTTCTTTGGCAGATAAAAAAATATATTTTAAGGTATGCACTGAGAAATCTTAAGGTAGCCTACGTTTGTTCTATGAGATACCACTTTTTTTTGCCCTAGAAGAGGAATATCTTCAAAAGGATAACATAATTTCTTTTATCTAGATCTATAAAGAGTGCTAACTTAAAAACTAGTCTGTAAGATTATTTTGGCATTTTTTATTAGTCTGGTGATTGGACCAGATTCACCTTGAATTAGTTGGCAAAGACGGGGATAAAAATGGCAGCCCTGGCTTGTAGACAAAGCCATTTATTATTTGGCAAGATATTCTGGCAGCTGTATGAATTGATGAGGTGAAGATCTCCAGTAGTCTTTGGTATAAATCAGACCACAATAGTGGGAGGTTCATCATCTTTTGCCTTTTCTTTTTCACTAACTGGATTAATTTCTAACTTTAGACCTATGAAAATTATTCATTAAATACACATTATTTTCCAAATTTGGAAATACATTATGAAATGTACAGCATGTAATTATCAGCAGTGGAAAATCAGTATGTATTTACTAGTTTTTGTACATGTATAGACTTCATAAATGTTAGACCAATTTCTTTGGACAGCATTCTGTAGACTCAGTATTTTGATTTACTCTCCCTATGTTATTATCTGTAAGCATTACAATATGGAATATTGCTGTCTTTGGTTTTATCTTTCATTAACATGATTTTTAACTAAGCAGCTTTCCCTTATCGTTCACTTAGAAATCTTGGAAAACTCTTCACTTCACGTTGAAAATGCTCCACTTGTATCTTGGAAAATGGGAAGAAAACTGACCTCCTGAGCTGCTGATGCTCAGTCTCTTGCAATTTCAGACAACTATGCACTGTAACTTCTTTCTTTAGCTAATCAGAAGTCAATTTTTCCCCCCAGTTTGTGTTCTAGAACTAAACCACTCTGTAGGTTAGAGATAGTTTATGCCTATTCATTTTTCTCCTACCACCCTTTTATTTCAAGTATGTCCTTTCAATGAGATGTGTTTACCCTCCTGTCTGCTGATGTACTTGCTGAAAGCAATTATATCCCTGCTTACCTTCATTTGCTACTTCAGCTTATTTTATCTCTTATCGTAAGGTTATCTCTTCAAGCCTCTTCTCAGTCTTGGTAATTTATGCTTATTGCTGTAATTAATTCTTTTTTGGAAATGAAGGACTGCTGGTCTGCAAATCGTTTGCTGTGCCCTGTCACCAGTGCTTTGGACAGTGGAGTTACACTTTCTTCATTCTGTTCACCATACATCTTTCGTGGCTACATAGCATTGTTGACTGGTAGTTGATGAGTCATTCTCCTTCTCTCTCATCTCCACTAAATTTGTATTTTAGACATCAATGAAACTTATATGATCCCGTGCTTCATGTTTTTGTATTTTACCCTATTCTAATACATTTCTTCGGTGTCTCTAGTGTTCGTTATTTTCTGGAATGGGAAGCTAAAAATACATTTTGCTAGGACATTACCCTAGGTGTCAACACAGAGACTCTTAGGTGAAGTCCGTCCAAAGAGTGTTTTAGCTGTATTTTCCACTGCATTTTTTGAAGTATGTGGTATCTGTTGTTAAATTCTGTAGACAGCCCAATGACCTATTGGATGACACTTCCCTTCCCACTCTCGATAAATAAGAGGAAGATAGGTAAAAGACTATGACTGGGATTAGGGACTAATTAGCTAATCACATTGCTTTACACTGTTGAGCCTAAGGTACTTCTGAGAAAGCACAAATTCTTTGGACAAACAGGAGCCATTAATATAGATGAATGAAGCATTTGGAACTTTAGAAGTCTCCAGAAACAAGTAGTGAATGACCAGGGTTTAAAGAATTTCAAACTACATGCCTATATTCTGCTTTTCACTATAAATATTTTGATAGAGTCTATTTTGGATTTGAGCCTTAAATGCTATGCCTCAGTTCTCTCTTCTTAAAAGCCTGAAGACCCTCCTTTACATAGCAGGTTTTTTTACAGAGAGAAATTAATTCCTGGCTATGCACAACTTGAAAATGATAGAAGACATGCAAAATGCTTCCTAGCCAGAATTGAACAGGAAATATTTTCCTGCTACTGTCTGTGTTATTTCTGAACACTCAGTCTGCCAGGCATTTGCCCAGCAGTGAACTTGGTTCTTCATTTCCCACTTAGTCCTCTCTAGGGAAAGTCAGGATAATTTTGATTTACCGCTAATGGCTCATTGCTTCCTAATCAATACCCTTATCTGATGTTTTATTGCTAATCAGAAAGTTATGCTTGACACAGCTACAAAGAAGCCAGAGAAAATGGACTTTTTAGGCCCCACTCGCTGTACAAGGCTGAGGAAAATGCCTTTAATATGCCTGAGAACAGCCTGTCACATTGATTGTCAACTGTTAAGACTCCTTTCTTATGAGAAATTAAGAAACTGCTTTATAAAGCACTAAGGATGTTGCCTCTTTCTATTCAAACATCAGCACAGTCCCCTCTTCAACGAAAATACATGCAAACATAAAATAAAGCCAGTATTTTAATGCTGCGCTGGTACACAGCACCTGGCAGAATTTGCACAATACTGAGACCTGTTGCTATATGCAACCCTTTACAAACTTCAGATCTGGTAGCCAACCACAACCATGTTGGTGGTGTTTGGTATATCTCTAGGGATATCAATTAATCTGGATATCATTTTGCATGTGATATTAGTTTTATTAAATATGCAGATTTATTAATATTTCACTGCATCATTTAGTTGGATGTTTAAAAAAAGATTTTATGAATCTATTATTTAAATGAGATAAAGGATTATATGGTTCTTTATGCAGAAAATATATCTCATCTCTCTTACTTTATTATCTCATTTGGTTTTAGATGAAGGATGTCGGATTGCATAATGAGGGAACGAGATCTCATTTTCACCAAGGCTGCTCAAACTTAATGCGTGGGCTTCAAGCTCCACTGTTCTTCTAAGTAAAAAGACTTTATATGTCATACTTTTTTGCTTTCAAAACGTGGAGTAGTGCATTGTGAAGTTTGTAATTCCATGGTGCTCAACTGCCTGTGACATTATTAATTGAAAAGACTACAGTATATTATGGCTTTCTGGGTTACAGTTTATTCTTCCTTTTAATATGCATAGTTTTGTTCCTTCAGGGCTTTTGGAAGAAAGAAAACAAGTGTGTGGTCAAAGAATATCTAACATCAGTGATATTCCCTTATGTACAAGATGTACATCTCAAATGCTTTCTAAAATCCTAACTACAAGTTAGAATGAATTTCAGAGGTAAAACAGACTCAGCAACCAAAACACTTTTTAAATATTACTGGATTTAAATTGACTGTACACCACCTACCTCTGGTGATCATTTTCCATTATTCATTGTCATCCTTGGGTTCTTCAGGCTTCTTCTTAGAGCACCTATTTTTGTTAGTAAGCATGTGTGGCTTGCTTTGAAATGCCCAGACTATATCTGATGATTCATAAACCGATGGTGGCTAAGTTCACTTGAGGGTGTAAGCCTAATGAAATATTATGAAATTATCTAAGTCTAATGAAATGTAAACCATCATCTGAAATCTGAAACAGGGCCAAGACAGAGGCTCTGATTTTCTTGCTTTACTTGCTGGGTCAGGGCTGACAAGGTCAAACCTCACATGCACAGCTAAGTGAAAATGAAAATAGGACTGTTGACAATAGCTTTTGGTGACAAGTTTAAGAATTCTAAATTGCCCTAGGAATACAAAGCCAAGATATTTAAAGACTATTCATCCACAATTCATAGGATTTTAGTTGGAGTATAAACTGATGAGTGGCAGTGGGTCATAGACCTGGAAAAATAATTTCTGAAATGCAAGATCAGTGGAACAACACGTTTAATACCTACAGGAAGGTCAGGCTTTCTGATTTATTCCTTCCCCCAGGAAAGAATTGGGACCCGCAGGAGAGAGATAATACGCAGAACTCTTGTGGTGATTAAGGGCTGATGTGAGATCAGAATTGCTGGGAGGCTGAGTTCACAGGATTAATAGAGGTATACCAAAAAAGTATAATTTTTTGCTTAATAGAGAAATTGGCAGACGTGGAAACATAATGGTATTTTCCCCCTTCTCTCAAATCTTTTCACATAATGAATTCAGTGCATTTGTAAAACCATTGCTTGGTTTGGTCCAAGAAATCAGAAATTCCTTAATTTTTCATTGTGCTGTAGGGTGTTGGGAATATTGAGGTGGCTGACCACATACAATCAAGCACAAAATTCCTGGCTTAATATATTTTGTTGATTTCAGAGAGAATGTTTCATTTCCGATCTGTAAGAAGGTGTAAGATTTCTTCCCATGCCTATTCTTTCAACTCAGCATTTTGGCTTTTGCAGTGTTATTTTTACATATTTTAAAGCCAGGATAGCAAACAACAGCAACTTGTCCTCACTAGGGCACTCCTCACTTTGTAAACAAACTTGAATCCCTAGTCCCCTATTCAGCTCAGAAATTAGTCCAAGTTCTAGAGTCAGATTTCTGGAGATAATTGTAGTAAAATACAATCATATATAAGCAATAGTGCAAGGCTTTAAAATTAAAATTTCTAAAATTATTAAAGAAACTGCTAGTTAAGACTGCAATCAAAGAGAAGATAAATAATCTAAAGACATGGCATCACGGCAGATCACATTTATTAAGCTATTCTGTCTACAATAGCTCTCCAGATGGTTCCATAGTTATATTTAATGGCTAACTTAAATGTCAGACAGAAACTTCAAAATGAGCTGATGAAATCACTCAAGGCAAAATCTGGCTTGGTGATGCATACAGCATTTGTCATTCCAATATGGATCTTTATTGCTACTGTTGTATTACTTTCAAATATTGAATTTTAATGGCATGTAAAGCAACTTCAGTAAGCATTACTCAAACAATAATTGAAGACTGATTATTTTGTGAGTAGGGGTTTTTTTTTGAAGGCGGGATTATTTTCTTAGTGAATCTGGGATTGAAATATGTGATTTAACTCTCACAAAACTAATGTGATGTATACTTGAAGATTATCTGATGCAACCTTTCTGCAGGTCTCTGTTGAAAAGAGAATTTAAGTGCCTGTTTATACGCTCCTCAGAAGAAAATTAAGTTCAGAAGTATTAGCCTAACATTTTGATATACATATATAAATAAAAATTATCCTGATAAAACAGAAGTGCCAAAATGAGAATAGGAGTTTGACTTACATCTAACAGTTTAATTGTCATTAATATTGTTAATAAAATTCCATAATTTCTGTCAATGCCTTAGTTAAAAGTCTTTGAACCCACAGGTCTGTAATGTTCTATACAGTCTGTTATTTCATTACCAAAGAATCACCAATAATGACATCTGATTTATTTCCAAAAAAGTCATATTTAAAATACTGTATTAAATGTTTTTCTATTTATATTTAATATTCAGAAGTACCTTTTTTGAATTTTCCACAGTCTGTTTTGAAATTATTATAACTCTTCCAAAAAGACTTCAATGTGTGGAGATTTACATGATTTGTTTACACTACACTGATTTTTAAATGTTGTTTTTATTCAATAGGAATATATGTAGATTTGAATAATCACTTCATATAAATGAATGCAGGCAGGAAATGAATGTTTGGAATAGAAGTATTTCAGAGAGAAGACAGGAAAGATGCTGGATTTGGTGGTAAAGAAATACATAAATATCCCCATACTTGGGTTGAAAATCACAGGCATAGTTTATTGCGCTAGACAAATGACAAAAAAAAAATTAATCTTTACACAAAAGACCTTGAGACAGATTTTTTTTGCACGTCCAAAGGTCTTTATGTGGGGAAAAGTTTGGGCATACTTTGAGTTACGTTCTGTTTATCTGTATAAAACTCAGATAAAGAGGATTTGTTTAGGGGATTGAGTTAAAAGTTGATTAGTATTAGGCAAATGTTTTATTCTTATTGTTGATCTAAACAAGTCTGCCCTCTATGTAATCAGCATGTGCACAAGATCAGCTTCAAATACTGTTTTGGTTTCCAGGATACAAAACTGTGCCCCTACATCATGATACTATCCAGATTTTTCTCCTTAATCTTGCCTAGAGCGTATTTGTCATACATTCATTGAAAGAGTACACAGAGGATGCAAGAGGGCCATGAAAATGACTGACTTTGACCATTATAAAAAACTGACAAAACAGAAAATCTGAATGAAACATTTGGATTGTAAATGATCATAACTTTGTGGTGTAGCTATTTAACCTGATGTGAAAATCTTTTTTAAGAACCTCTTTATTTTTTTACAATTGTCTGTTCATGTTTTATTTTCACATCCCTTTTTGCAATTGGTCTAGTTGACATTGCCCCTGTTTAGCATCACAAGGAATTCGTTAACTTTGGTATTTTTGGATACAAGATATATTCTGCATTTAGGTACAGAAATACAAATAATACAAATAAATTGATGTCAGAATCCTAAATACTTCCAATTCTGGCTACCTATAATGACCTATCAGCATTCCTGAAAATCAATCTGCTTTGACTTATGTGACTGTCCATAGATTTAGGTACAAAGGTTTGCTCAGATTTAAAATTCTTCCTTAAACCTCTCTGAGCCTAAGATATAAGGAATATACACAATTTTTACTTTCCCATGTAATAATATTCTTAGGTATAGTAGAAGTGTTTGAAAATTTGTTAGCAATAAAAAGCATCTTAAATAAGACTGTAAAAAGAACAAGAATTCTCCGGACATTACTTCTGAAACTGTTAGTACCCTTCCCCTCAGTTTTCAGTCAGTCAGTATCATCCCTTCTTAGTTTCCAGCACTCATGTCCACATTATTCTAAAATTTTCTGTGTGAATGTCCCACCTTCTTTTCCAGCATCAAGTCGATAAAGTTGTTTCTCTATCTGGTTAACTACCCCATCAAACAGAAGAGTTCTTTCAACAAATGTAAGATCATTTCCTTTCTCTCTGTCTCTTCTACCTTTCTAGTAAATGAATAATTTAATACCATTATATTAGTATTCATGCACATCCTAATCATTTAGCGATGACAGTAAATCAAAGCTGAAAACACATCTGTTTACAGACAAATTACCATATTTCATATACTGTATGCAAATTCTATGCAACTTTTGTTATTTCCTTGAAGGCAGAATGTTCGTTCTTCCGACACAGCTAATTACTTCCATATCCAAGTTTGACTTGCTCATGAGATGTATTTGTGGTTTTCAGTACTGCATTTGGAGTCTTCTTCCTGTCCATGAACTTGACAGACTGAGTCCAAGTTGTTGGAGATGGTGTAATCTTTAAAGACCCTATCATTTTAAGCATGATAGGTTAACACAAAGGGAAAAGTGCATTATTGCAAACAGAATGAATAAAATATAGTTGAAACTTAAACAGAAATATCCATTCTATTTTTCATAGTATCTTAGTTAAATTATTGCAAGTTCTCTGATTTGTGCTTTTTAATTAGTTTTGCTCACATGCAAGAATAAAATATTCTTTTATCAGATGTTTAATTGCAAACTTACTGTGTAGGGTTGAACAGTAAAACATAGTGCCACTAAAATTTTCTTTGCTAATTAAAAAAAAAATCATTTTTTCATAATTTCATTGAATGCCATCCACAGCATAAAAAATTATTCATATGTAATGTATGATGGTTCTGTAGCCTATAACATATGAACTTTTCACTAAGAGCTTAGGCAAACACCAACTTATGACCTAAGAAATACACTGTTTTACCTGGACATGTCCATGACAAGTTTTCTCTTTCACAGATTTTGTTCTTATTCTGATGTCACGTAAAGAAATCATAACTAAACACCCAGCTGAGATACAATAACTAATAGATATGCTCTTTCTACAGTATTGCTTATCTACCCAAAGTATTGCAATAAGAGTGACAATCAGTTCCGCAGAAGAACTTTAATGTTGTTTGTGCATGTTGTAGACTAGTGGCAAATGCTCCCATAACATTGCTAGAGAGACAAAGGCAGGAAATACAGTTTTTACTTGCAAAGTGTGGCAGTTCAACAAAAAATTCCAACAAAACTTGTAGTAATTTCTAGCTGCTTTTTGAGTTAAACAATATTAGAAAGCCCATCTGCAGTGCTGCTTTGAGGATTATAACTATGTTAATAGTTCAACTAGTGCATAACATGACGTCAGGTGTCCATTCCTTCAGTCCTGCAAATCCCACCAAACTATTTACTTAGTGGGATGGCAGTAGAACAGAATTTTTCTTTCCTTCATGGTCAGTGGAAAGTTTGTCACATTGTGTAACAAAATAGTAAATCTAATTTACTAATTAATCAGTTTTCAGGAAAGTGATGAGCAACAAAAGACTGATTGTCATTCCTTCAAAATGCTGATGATGACATCAGATTTGTTTTGCCATACCACCCGACTTTGCTTAATTTTATTGTAAATCAAGACAGGATTTGGTCTCCTCTCTTTCATGCATGTTGCAGTTCCTGGGGGAGGATTCATAGCTGGAGTACGCACAACTACTAGGGAAGCTGTTCTTTAGAAGCTGATGTATCTGAAGACACAGTATTGCTTTAACTCTGTAGGTTTAATGTTTATGGTTTAATGTTTATGGTTATGGAAAGCATAAATTGTGCTTTGTGAGCATAATTTGATATCCATCACTTAAAGAACTTACATTACTCCATGGTTGCTGCTTTTATTTCTTTCTTCTTTTTTTTTTTTAATTTAAACATTAGCTGTTTTGCCCATGATTTGAAAATTGCTATTACAAAGTGTAAGACTGCAACAGTGCATCAGAATAAAGTACCCCTTGAGCCAGTGTGCTCCTGTACCCTGACAATGAAGACACCAAGTGAATGTTAGCTGACCTTCCATACGATCAATAGCAGTAAAATCACTAACCAAAAAGTGCGAAAGTTTTGTATAGCTGAATGAATTTTTCAGTTCTGCTCAGAAAATTATTTCACGTCTTTAAGAAAAAATGTGAGAAGTTGAGCAGGGATTTAACCATATTCAGGATCAAACCCCAGACCCATTCTCTCTTAAAAACTGAAGAAAATAACGTCATACATGCAACATATTTGACAAAAGGGAGTTATCAAAAAATTGAGATATAATAAAGGATCTTTCTTTGGCAGGAGACTGACTAGATGAAATATCAGTTTGAATAACTAAAAGGAAGAAATATTTTCTGCAATTCAAAGTTTAGCGCTGTGTTAGTAAAAGTCTAAGGAGATCAACCAAGACTGAAATCACCTGTATTAAACCTACAATCTAATTATCTACATTTTTTATATTATAACTGGAATGGACAAAATGACATAAGCCATACTTAAGGTGATTAAGCTCTATCGCCACCAATGGCAGTCAAAGAGGAGGGACAGAGCAATTTACAGCCAGTTAGCTCTTCTACTTGTACGTATTTTATGAATTGTAGGTGTTGGGTTAAAACTTGTTTGCTTGTGAATGAAATTCCTCTTCATTACAGTAAATGAAACAAAACATTAGCTATTTCTTGTAATCAGGTAGCTAAACCAGAAACCTTCACCTGAAGTGCTGACACTTGACACTATCCCAAACTCAGACAAACTAAACCTAAGAAAGCAGCTGTCTGTCCCTCTCTTGGTGGATGAATGTGACTGCATCTGAGAGAAAGAGAAGAAAAACTGAGGATATAGCAGTGCAAATCAAAGCTACAGCGAGAACAAATATTGGGAACATAGGCCTGAGAGAAACCTGTAGAGAGGTTTTAGATAAAGTCCTGGATGAAGGATTCTTACACTGGATATTAACAAACCATCCTTCTGTACTTGACTCATGGTATATTCAGAGAAACAAGATTTCTCATTTTTTTTTTAGAAATATGGAGAATTGAGTAAAGAATAATGGCTATCAATGTCATTTGACTGGCATCATTTGGGCCCCAAAGGACAGCCCATCAAACTTTATTTGATTTACAAGACACATGAGGTTAGGCTGTCTAATCTGTAATTATTTTGTAATGTTTCAGGAAACAGTGTTATTTGACAACTTCTTCATTTTTGCCTTTCAATTTTTATCTATATTCCAGGTTCATCCAATTCACTTGGATAGAAAATATGAGGATGGTGGTAAAGGAATAGTAACTATGAGTATGATAAAAATCAGCATTGCACAATCTTGATTTACTCATTGAGGGGCTGGAAGGAAGGACAGTCTTAACTGTCTTCATTGATCATAATAAAAATCTCATTTATCTTAAGCACGTCAATCTGAAAACATCATCAGCTCATGTAATGAAAAGCTTTAGAGAGACTGGAGGGAGCGTATTCAGACACTTATTCCTGCACTAGTTACACAGTCATGTTTGCATTATATGAAGAAAATGGTAGTGACAGATACTCAAAGAAAAAGAAACAATATAATTTATATAAATTTAGAAGAAAATATTGGAACTGGGTGCCTGAAAGAGAAAGATAACAGAGGAAGAAATATAGGAAAGAAAAAGCGTTTGTTACCCCAGTTAAATACTGTACTAAGGAGGTATGAACTGATTATCAGTATTTTTTACACTGTGGTAAAAGCAGGCTTAGGGTTAACAATCAGTAGCAGAATTGTACACTGGCTTTGCAAGGCAGTTAAGCATAGGACTACATTTTAACATTATACTCATGAATAGTCCTGGGGACTTCTGATTTGATCCAAAGGGTTTTGAAATCATTGACAAGACTTCCTTTGGCTGCGTGGGCTTTAAAGCCTGTCCTAAGCATTGTCTGAGGAGACAGAGGATGCTATCTCGATTCTGCCACATGTATTCATTTTGGGTTTCTTGTTACTCTTAAAAAAGCTTTGATTTTATAGAAAGTTAAATTTAATATGTTCTTAAAGCCAGATTCAACCAGGATTTGATTCCTTTTTTATGTTTGTGCTTTCACTTCAGTTGTCAGTAAAATAAAGCAAGTTATTTAATATTTAAAGCAAATATATCTTCTGTAACTGGAGATTAATAAGCCTGAAAAAAATTGTTATGATTCTGATGATTTCAATATGATTTTATCAAGGAATTATGGGGTGTTTTTTTAGTTTTTCTGACAAGGAAATGGATTTAATATTCTTAAATGCTTAGAAGGGTTAAGAAGTGAAATGTAAATGTGTTTCTCTATTAAGCCAGGATATTTCCATCTAAACTGAAGTGAAAGAGCCAGTACAGTGGGATCTCTTCAGATTCACACAATGCATAATATGAAAACCAGCATTCCCGGTGCATTTGTTCTTTTTTTTTCCGGCTCATTTACTTTCCATCTATAAGCCTAGTTGGAGCTTCTATTACACAGTGAATGGTTTTCCAATTTATATCATATTCATTCATATTTACTTACTGTCAGTAATTAAAAGAACACTTCTTTTGGCTTTAAAGCTTAATTTTTATTGTCATAACTAACTTTATATCTTAATTCCTCCTAATTTTATTGGAATTTTAGTTCTGTGGATGGGAGAGGAATTGGTTCAGCCTTCTCAGCATCACACTGGGACAGAACTGCAAGACCTTAGTTTTCTACAGAATTGTGAGAAAATTTCTTTAACTGTGTGTATTTGCTTCACATCTTCTCTTTTGATCTGAAAGCTTGTCCATGTGGTTGGATGAGCAGCCTTAACTTCAAATACAGCTCACACTCAGGAGCAAATCTGGGAACCTAAGTGTTCCCCGTGTTACCCCGTGTGAACATATACATCCATGCATACACACAGACACCTTATTGCTAGTTAACACCCACTCCATCCTACACAAGCCTGATGTTTGCCAAATCTTGCCTCCTGTGGGTAACTTCTATGTACTTGCATATACTGTGCATTCTTGTTGATATCTCTGTTTGCGCTTAAGGTGGCATAAGAGCTGTAGGTATGAGTTATGTAGCTCTTTTTTCATGTTTTCCTTTGTATTTTCTTTTTGGGTGTTACGGTAACAGACCTGGACAAAACCTTGGAGAAAGTACAGTCTTTAAAATAGATGCCAGCCTGTGAAGAGAAGTTGAAAACCCTGGAGACTCACTTTGTTGGCAGTGTATGGAAAAGGAATATTGTACTTTCTTGGCAAACCCCTTTCATACAGTTTTAAGAAAACTAAGACAAAGAAGTGTTTTTCCTAGCAAAAGCAGCTGTGCAACAACTTGCTGTCCTTGCTTTCCTCCCTCCAAAACCCAACAGAATTTAAATTTAGAAAAGTCCGTCTCAACAACCAGACCAATTTTGTTTTTTTCAAAAGTGAACCAAACCAAAGGTTAACTTAGTGTTGTGGTGCTAGCAGACTGGATAAAGGCTCATTTCTGTCAGTTTAGAGATGTGCATACTTCTGTGCGGGTGACAAATTTGTTTTCATTTAGCTGCACATTTAGCTGCTTACATTTTTTAAGTGCTTTTAGCTGTGAGTGACTGTGGGAGGCATGTAACAGTATTATTTAAAATCTCAGAAAGTAATTCTGCTAACAAATTAAATTAACTGCAGATTGCAACACTGAGAATTCTGACATTGTGCTCTTCCACCACTGAGATGCGGAGATGTGTTTTCTTCTGTCGCCTAAATAACTAGTTTTAATTTACTTGTTTGGACATTTGCTTTGAACTCAAATTAACAAGTCTTATCCAATCAGTCTCATCCATACAGACACCTTTCTGGCCCATTTTATTGTTTGTTTCATGAGATTTTGTTTTAAGGCTGTCTTTGCAGTCTTAGCATTATTTTCTATCACACTCCCGGATTTTTAAAATCCTCTCTCCCTTCCTTTTATAAATACTTTCTATTCTTGTATCCTTGGGCCTTTGCCAGTAAGATGGTAACCTGTCATCAGAAATACTGTCACTTGTGTTTGATCAAATAAAAAAACCCAAACATAGACATCCAAGCAGTGAAATAGCATTTATTATACAATTACTATCTCCATAATTTCAAAGGCTTCACTAATGTTCACAAGCATCTTTTTAAGTCCCTAACTTCCATTACAATTTTTTAGGAGGGAAATGTGTTCTAATGTAAAAATGCTTGTGTCTTCTGGAAAGGGGAATGCATGACCAAAGGAAACCTCTCTTCACATGTCTCTTGTGCTTTTCTCTGTGGAGGTTACAGAGATTACTAAGAGAAACTGGTTCAAAGTTTAGGTGTGGCAGTGGCTGATCCCCATTTCTGGGCTGGCTGGTGGGAGTTTGGTCCACCAGGGAGCTCAGCACTGCCCTTCATCCCTTTCACCATGCTGGCAGGGCAAGAAGGATTAGCGAGCAGTTTGGCATAATTGCTTCACTTTATGCCTGAGCTTTTCTCAGTTCAGGTGAGAAAGGCCTGAGGTGGTCAGGAAAAGTCTGAGATGTCCCAGGCTGATATGGAGCTAACGCGTCCCAGAGCACAAGTGAGTCTGGTGGCCTCTTGTCCTGTTACTGGTCTCGCTTGCTTGGACAGTGCCTGTGTAATCAGCCATATGCCAGCTGCAGCCGGAGCCTGGGGGGGCTCCATGTATCCTGCCAGCAGTTTTCTCAGTTACGAAGGCATTGTCCACCCTGCGGGCACAAGCGTGATGCCAAGCTGCTGTGAATTGTCTCTGTGCTTGTTTGTCTACCTGTGGCTGCAGCTACATCCGTCAGCCTAAACGCCTCCAGGCAAACGCTCATCATTGCCATAGTCTCTCTGGGTTTTCATTGGAAAGCCTTTGCCACTATGATGTCATAATGGCAAAAAGAAATCTGAGAAAAATACGGAGTTTCTTTACTGCTTGTCAGAACTGCTCTTTTCCAGTGTTTGGGAGCACTCATTTCTTGAAGTGTGTTGTAGGGAAGGAGATGTGAGGACACAGGACTTTCTGATACAGTGCTAGAAGATAGCTGGGTAACTGCAGTTTGTTGTCTGCCTCCAAGATATCTTTCTAGACTTTGCTAGGTATTATTTCCTCTGCAAGGCCTGGTTTTCCTCCTGGGAAGGGCTATAATGTTGTCACTGCAGTTATCGTGTCAGCTATTTGCTTGCTAGAAGGCTGTGTGCAAGAGACAACCTAAAAGACATCAAAGATACTTCCTGCACTTGCATCCAGCCAGCTGCAGGACCAGATATTTGTTCCCATTTCCTACTGATCATTCTGCATTAGGTTCAGAATTGACCTCTTTCATTTGGAGCTATTTATTCAAAACTTCTTTGGTTTCCAAGTAGAAGAGAATTCCCTAATTTTGTTTGAGTCATTGGTTGATGTTATTAAATATCTTTCAGTCAGCCATGCTGCAGATGTGTAGTGGTAGGTTTGTAGTGCAAAATTTTATGCTAACTGCTTTCTGAAGACATATCTTCACCCATTGCTGTGAACATTTTATTTGTGCCACCAGGGGCTGAAATTCATTAGTATCTGTCAGTTGCTGTTTGCTTTTCTCCCATGAAATGTCAACCCTGTCCATGGTTTATGTCTCAACAACTACTACAGCCAAAACAGGCTCCTTTGCTGGCAACAGCCTCAGAAGAGCAAAGGAACTGAAGAGCAATAAAGTCTGAAGTAAATTGACAAAAATCTAAAGGAGCTCTGACATTTTAAATCTCTTGAGAATCTGCTTCAGGAACATTGCTAACTTCTTGTTCCCAAGTGTGAAGTGGCAATCAGTAAAGTAAACGTTCATCATGGTACTTGGGTATGTTCTACTTCTTTGGAAAGGTGATGACACTTTTTCTAACTCTTTTTCTTAATTGAAAACTTCCACTATTAAACCTTAATTTTAAAGAAAACTTGTGAAGGTACGTATTTACGGACTGGACGTAATTTACTGGTCATTTTATCTCAAATTTTGATTTTTCTATGATGTTGTCATTAGATTTGTTTTAAAATTAAATTGCCATTAATAGTTGTTTCTTGTTGTCTTATTAGAATATTGAAGAGAGACTGTAATGTGTGGTCTGTATTTACCATGCACATAGAAAATAATTAATTACTTGTTACAAAGTAATTTCTATCTGTTTGTGAAACATTACACTAGGCTTCTATGTCCTCCACAACTGTAACTTTACTTGATATTAAGTTATGCAAATATTCTTTGATGAGTTATCTCATTTCTACATAGTTCATGCTAAAAATGTAATTTTCTTGCAGTGATGGATATCCAATAATTTATTTATTGTGTCTTGGGAATTTACTTTCCAAAATAGAATTTTAATGGGCATGAAATCAATTAATATCCATTTGCCAATCTTTGAAGATTAACCGTTTAGGGTAGGGCTCTGACTACTTTCAAGAAATCATCTTTTAATGTTGATTACGATCTGATTTCTGATTTCATCTCCTATGAAGGTTATGCTGAAATTGTTTCAGTATTATCTGGAGTCTCTAGATTTCCTTGACTGCAGTCAGTGAAGCTTTTGGCTTCATAAAGACAAGCAGAAGGCTCATTAATCAGTAAGTTTTTCCTGGGAATAGGAGTGTGCTGAGTTTCAGTGCTAGGTACTGCATCTTGAAGATTGTGAAATTGTACACTTGAAATTATGTCCTGTTGATGGAAAGCAACGCTCACTTGGCTAATAGAATAGCTCTGGATAACTTGGATAAGCCGTCAAGGATAAAAACATCAAAATATTGTCTTGTTCTTTACCCTTTTGTATAGCCCAGTATATAAGATATTTGCTAATACTAGTCACAAACCATAGCCTTTGTGTCAGTTTGACAGAGCAGAATCTCAGGAATCATCAGGGCATGTTTTTTCTTGTTTGAGTTCGTTTTAACAGTTTTCTAGTATCCAAGTCACTGTAGCCTAGTCCATTTTAGCATAAGCTCTGTGACAACTATGTACAGCAAAGGTCTGAGAAACTTAGGCAGACCCTGAACAAATGACAGCGCTTTATTCCAGCCAAGGATGGGGGAGGCATTGGGTGGCTTTCAAACGTCATCTGGGAACCAAGGAGAAGGCTGAAAGATCTTGCAAGAAAACATGCTAAATTAGACCCAAATGTACCTACGCCAAAGATGAAGATGCTCTGAATTATCCCCTGAAAAAGCATAATTCCCCTCCTGGTGAAGATTTCAGGGTGCTAGAAGAAACTGGACTGTTTAAAATCCTTAGCTCTGTATTTATGTGTTTCCCCATTACTCTTGCAAGAGTTTGAGTGTTTCATATATTTCGAATTTAAGTTATTTGATACTGAAATACAGCTGCTGGAGCAGGTGGAACAATTCTGCCTCTCATTAGCATGGCAGACCTCTATTTATCAGTTCGAGGATTTTTTTTGGTCTAACCTAGAACTTCTCAAGACTCAAATTTTTCCTGAATATTCTGATAACATTCAGCTAAAATCTTCATTGGAGTAGTTGAATGGAGCTGCTGCTTGTATAGTTGGAAAAAAATGCATGTAGGACTTTCTTCACTCAGATGGCTTGCCTTTTTGAGTGGTAAATACCTAATTTATAGCAGCTGTCTAGAATTTGAAATCAGTAAGAGCAGCTGAAAGCTGTATGCTTTAGTGCAGGTGTAGTGGATTACTACCTGATGAATCACCTGGGCAGAACCAACAGGCTGAGCAAGGACTGGAGAGGACGAGTAGGGATTCAGGAAGATCTGGATGCTGTGTGCTGGACTAAGGTATTTGGGAGTTTTAGGCTGTTAGGAATTTTTTTTTTTTTTTCCTGTGACTGGGGAGAATAAAGTGTTTCCTTCAGTTATTTGGGGTTTGTCCAGCCTGCTAACTCTGTACCCTTTCCTAGAAGTATTCAATAGCTCTGAGGGTGCTTTGTGTGATTGGGAGATGGGAATAGGGGTATGGGGGTGTTTGTGCTTCATTCACTGCCTGGGGTGCCTCTAGAAATATTGTTTGCAGTGGCTTCAAGGTCCCTCTAAGCTATACTTAAAGCAGCTGCTCTATGAGAGTTTTTAGAATAATGGAAAAATCAGTGTGTTTTAGTGGCAGCCCTCTTAAGAAGAGCATAGGAAGGGGGTTGTTTGTTTATTTGTTTGTTTATTTGTTTGTTTTTTGTTTTTATATCTTTCCTGATCCCATTGATGATCTTTCACTGTAAGCAAAATTGCTTGAAGTACAAAGCAACACTAACAAGAGGTTAGAACCAGTAAGGAAGGTATGTGATACTTGCTGATATCTTCTGATGATCTGTGAGAATGTATTGTATCCCACATTAACTTACTAATGCATCCAGACTGGTTCATATTCATTTAGATTTTAGGATTAAATGAATCACTAGACCTAAACAATATATTTTTTTAAAAAATGTGATTTTATTGTTGTGGTGGTAGAATATAAAATGATCAAAAAATTAATAATAGTAACACAATATTTCATACAGTTCTTTAAAGTGAGAAATTGCTCTAAGTATTACATAGCTCCAACTGGAAAGTGGTTACTCTAAATACAGTTTCTAGTGTTGTCTGGGTTAATTCAAGAAGCACAATTAAGCATTTTAGATTGATAATAAAGATGATTTGATAAGACAACACACAGTGACCTTGTGGTTTATTTTAATGAATTTTTTTCCAAATGAAGCACACACTCTGAATTTTACACAATTTCATTGTGTAAGTGTTAAGTTTCTATCATTAATCTCCCAGGTGCTTTAATTCCTAGGACTCTTCTCAAATCATGCATGTACCTTTATTGCATAAAGTTCAACTTCATGTTAATTGCTCTGAAAGTATGTTTTGAAGGAGCTATTCTATGTTGAGAATCTCACCTCTTCATTTAATCTCTCTGTAAATCATAGCTGGAAAACATCCCTCTGTTAATTTTAGTGAAATATTATTTCTTTAAATATCAAGATATTCCCCTTACATTGAAGGTCAACTTAAAATTGGTGGAGGAAAGTTACTTGTTAATATGAGTGTCTACTTAGTCTTATTTATCAGAAGGCATCAGAGTGACTCAGAAATTTTCAGACCCCTTATCTGTTTACAGATAAGAAAATTGAGATAAATGTGAGCTTTGCTCAAGAAAGACTTGTAAGAATGTATATTTCCTGTATCTTTTGTTTGGTGTAATTTCTAGAAATGTGTGGAGCAAGCATGATTGCTGAGAAACCCATGGGAGCAGTGTCATGCCAGAGATGACTTAAAGGCAAAACCAATAACATGGGAAAGCCTGGTAGATAAATTTATTTATCTTTAATCTATTTCCTAAGATATATGCTCTGTTGAGAGTTCCTCTAGGTCTTAACAGCCAGTTCTTTCCAGTTCTTGGGTGCATGGAAATGTTTCAGGACTAAAGATGAATATTGCTGCAGTCACAACTCTGGGCTATGCTGATTCTGTTCCAGTTATGGGAGAAAAGCACAGGGAGAATGCTTTCTTCCAGATTTCTCCCTGAAGTTGTTGTTTTTTCTAACTAATGTTGTGTGTTGACAGACAGAAACAGGCAGACAGACAGACTGTGGGAAGGATTTGTTTGCATTCACTTGCATACCTAGAAGTGACGCCAAAGACCATGCTTGGTTTATTGTTGAAAGAAAATACCAGGCATCTCTAAAAGAGGGGTTTTTTCACTTGGAGATAGACATATTTGGGTGATTTGTCCTGGGTATGTGTTTGTCTGCTTCTGCTACTGCAAAGCCTTTGGTCATTGGCTAAGTCTTGAGCAGCCAAGAGATGAACCCTTTAATGTATGTAGTTGTGATGGACAGCAAAACTTTAATATGGTTCCCGTTTAATCTTTATAATATACTTTTTTCTCCAAACTTTGGAAGAAAACTAGACCTATTTGTATTTCTTGGGGTCGAGCAGAAGGCCAGATCTTGTTCTGAGAGCCATTAAGTATGCTCAGCACATTAGCATTTTTGGATCTGATAAGTGCCTTATTGAAAGAAATGTCCCAAGAACTCGTGCTCACTGTGTGACCTAAAGCAGAGCAGCTGTGGTGAGTGTGGAAGGAATACCTTTGCATTAGACTAGAGCACACAATGAGCTCCAGGAACATGCCTAACACACCTTGGCTACTGATGGGTGTTTGGTCCATGGAAATAGTTCAAGCTAAACACCTTGTGAAATGCAGGTAGTTGTGTAATATAAGGATTCGTGTCACATAGTGCATCAGGTCCTGAGCCCTGTGGGTTTCACACACAGCTCTGCTCCTGTGAGACAGTGCTACTTGATAAATTAGTTGCAGCTGAAGAGGGCTTAAAGGAACAAGGAGTTCCTGCTTTATAGCAGAGAACAGAACCAAAATGCTTGGTAGAATGATGCGGTGGAAGAAAGGCTTTCCTATTGACTTGGAGAAGACTGTGTGTAAATGGTATGTGCTAAAACCTATTGGAAGTTATTGGATTGAACAGCAAATGCTGACAAAATCATTATTCTGCTCTTGCTCTAACCTTTAATTTCTCTGAAGAAGCATACGTGGGGTATAAATGCTTTTTGCCTGATCAGAGTTACCTTATTCTAGTTTTCTAGTTAGAGTTTTCCCTTATTACAGGATATTGCTTCATGGATTAGAAACACCTTTGGTGATTTTTCCTGCCCCCACACCTCACTCCTTTGGAGTTGTGGGAGAGAAGGGCAGTTCTGCTGAGCTCCTGACTTTTCATGATTGACATTTTTTTTTTTTCTCCAGACACTAGGTGCAGGAACACATTTTAGCACATAGTACACATTGGGATCAGATTAGCCTTTCATGTCTCCCCTTGATCATTTTCTTTTGTATCCCTTCTATTAACACCTGTCATCTCTTCTTGAATGTGATATGATTTGTCATTACAAAGATAAAATTACGCTACCAACCATTTTCCTGGAGTGTTATCTTATTTCAATCCATTATGATCTGTGATTTTGACCTGATTTTTATCTAGTTCACCACATCATGCATTAATATTATGGGATATTTCCTTCATTAGTTTTAACTGCAGTGTTCATGCTGTACACATCAGTATACTAAGTTTAGGTATACCCTCTCAATTGACTATAATTTCTTTCAGCAAATGGAGATGGGTGGTAAGAAAACTTACCCAGAATCCTCTCTAATCAAAAGTATTAATATCTTAGTCCTCTTCAAATTAACTATTGAATTAGTGTCACTTAACTGGAAGCAGATGGTATGCAATTATTGCTTTTCACTTCAAAGGAAAGAATTCTGTCAATTCTTGTTAAAACCTAATCAATTTGAACTTACTGCTATTGCTTGACTTTATTCTACTTTGCAGAAGTCATTCAGTTCCAATTTGACAATTGAAAACTAGAGTGGTCATGTAATAACATGAATAAGATTTTTTGGGAGGAGGTTCTCAAAAGGAAGTCTCTGCTAAATAGCTGTGAATTATTTCAAAAATACAATTTTGTTGGCTTTCTTAATGATCAGATAATTGTTTTTGTATAAACAAATTTGGAGGACTATTAAAATTAATGATTTTTACGAAGACTGCAGTTTAGGAGAAAATGAGATATATGTTAAAGGTATGTTCACTGCTGCTGTAATGCTCTCTACTCTGGTACATATAAAAATGTTATAATCTTTCCATTAAAAGGCTATATTAAATTTAATGAAATTTTGATTTCTCTGAAGATGCGATTATGTTTTCTATTTTGTAAGACTTTTCCCTGAAAGAAAGTTACTAGTGGCAGTGAAATCTGAACACTGTATTCAGGTTCTGAAACTAATACCCTATTTTTTGAGTTCTTTCCTCTGTTTCATGTGTTGATAATAACTGGCTCTGCGAAAACTTAATGGAGAATTGCTAACTGCAATCCATTTTCTGCTTAAGCATATAACTTTCTGATGACATGAAAAATAGACTTAAAAATGCAAAAATCTTCTGGCTCTGTTTCAGAGCCTGTTTGGACTTCTTTGTAAGTCTTATATTTAAAAAACCCTAGATTAAATATCTACAACTTTTCCAACAAATTTACTTAAACAAGTGGAAAGGCTGAGAAGGTAATTTTTTTTTACCTAAAGACAATTTATTTTGTCTTGTCTTGAAATTAATTAGGCTAAAAATTGGATAGATCCAATTTTTTATATAAATTCAAGCAGTTTTTTATTTTAACTTTTTTCTTTTTTGTGAACTGTTTGTTTAATAAAGTAACTTTGAAAATAGCATAATGCCTGGCTCTGCTTGTTCTCCTTTCAGTTTTTAGTTTCTTTGCAATTTATCTACTGCCTTCAAAAATCCCTTTTGATTATTGCCCATGCTTCTGCTTTTCTGACATCCTGCATATTTTTACTGGTTTATACACTTACATTCTCTCCTCACTCCTCCCTTTTTATAGATCCTGATTTTTCTTTCTACTTTCAGGGCGCTTTTAGTTCAGTACTTGAATTGTTTGTCCATTGGACTTTCCCTGCAAGTCTTTTTCTTCTAAGTCATCATTTCATCCCTTTTTATACGTTTCTCAGAGCTATGAAATACTACGGTGTTCTTGTTGTTAATTGACAAGAGGGATGACTTGTTGCACTTGTCAAGAAACTCTTTCTACTTGTATGTAGGCATGCACTTATAAAAAAAATACACTTTTTCTTTGGTTTTGCACTTTTTGTTAGATTTTTGATGTGATACCGTCTTCTTTTTTTTCAATGAAAATCCTTGGATGACACTGTAAATGCTTTCTGAATATGGGATACGTTTTTCATCTATTTCCACTCATATCTGATGGTGATTCTGACTTGTTTGGGTTGTGCAATTTTTCTTCTTCTTAATGTTTTAGAGCATAATGGAAATGGATAACAGTTTCTACTAAAAATTACCCTCTTACAGAGCTTGTATACAGATTTTATACTACAGACAGAGCAGGAGAACCACTTAGAATATTGCAGCAGAGATTGTAATAAAATGAGAGAAAGCTGAAATACTGGGAAATCCTGTCATTGTGAAGTATAACAGTTTTAGAAGGAGTTTTAGAAGATGTAGGGAAAAAGAAGGAATAAGATGAAATATTGTATGTTGGAGAAAATAGATTGGAGAACCAAGCAGCTGAATACTGCAAAATATTTCAGCCTTTAAAAACGTAGTAATATGACATTTTATACGGAATAGGTTTGGTTTTTTTTTTTTCTAATCTAAGCTGTTCTTATGGAAGGGAAGCAAGCAATTCAATGATACGCATTCTTGGTGAAGTTAGATATACATATCAACAAACTCTTAATTCATTTATTAGTAGCTTTGCTTTTATTCAGGAGGTTTTCCAATCAGCTCTGTGGCTTGAGGACACAGCATTAAAATGAAGCACATAAAACGATGTCTACAGAAGGGTAGTGATGAAAAGGGTGAAGTTGAAACAAATCGGCTGGAAAATGCTTTCTAGGCAGAACTGAAACCTTTATTGTAATAAACATACATCTGCCTCTAGTGTTGGAGATAATAGGAAGTTGCATCAGACCTTGGACTGCTAGCCTTCAGGCAATGTTGGAGTAGTAGTCTTTGTACCCTGACAAGAGATTTCTTGCATTATGAAAATAAGGATCTGCAGTCATTGATATGTCTTCAGACACAGGTTGTCTGTTTCTCTTTGTAGATGCTATAGCACTTGTCCTTCCTAGTTGGCATACTTCAGTTACACAGATATACCTGATCTTAATTTTGCTCACCAGGGCTAACAGGCAAATCAGAGGTATGCACAGTGGTATGTACATTCCAGTTATGTGATACTGGGAATTTACAGGTGAAGAAATCTCCAGAGCCACTGGCGATATTATGAGCTGCTGTTTGGACAATTGTATGATCTTTTTAATAAAATAGTACAACTATGACGTAGAAGTAGTGAGGTTGCTTTTTCATCCCATTATTCCTATTAAAGGAGTGCCAGGCTTATGTGATTGTCAGCCTAATTTAGTCTCATTTTCACAGTCATTTGCCTTGAACTAATACTGCCCTTTAACTTTTGCAGTCATCTTCTCCATTTCCTACTGTCTCTCCTTCCCCTGCATTTGGGGCATCTGAAGTGCTTAAAGATACTTCATTAATATGATTTCCCTGTTTTCTTGTGTTGGTAAGCTGAACAAAGCAAGTTGATCAATCTTCTCTCCCAAGGCTGGTTTTTTGACTGGATGTGTATCTCTTCCCTTCTTCCTGCTCCCACCTGCTCAGTTTGAAGATCCTTGATTCATCCATGTAAAAGCTTTGTCAGAACTGTTGTGTTTCAGTGAAGCGTAGTTGAGAAATTCAGTTGATTTGTCATCAAAAGGACTGCAAGTCAGTGCACTGACTTCCTTCTCTTGTTTGTACGAGGGTGCTTTAGTAATGCCTGTCTCTGCAGGGTGAGCTCTGTGGCCTGCCATATAAATGCCCTGTGTCACTTCTGACTATGCTCTTTTTCTCCTAAATACATTATTTCAGAACTAGTCATTATGCAAATTATGAGGGGAGGATGATGTCAATTAGTAAATAATTCCGGACAGAGACTGAATATGTTGGTAAGGTAATACATTTGGGGTTGGTAGAGATGGTAGTTTCCCCTGAAGATGGATTCCTGCAGTGGGTGTCTAGTTGTTATTATTTTGATGAATTCTGACTGCTTTTTTTTTTTGCATGATCGTATTGTTCACTGTTCATAAGAATTCAGGTATGCGATCCTAGGTGGTTATAATTGTTTCCTAAACTTAGGAAACACTACAAGTATCACACATAACATATTTTTTCTGGAAAATACAGGAATCTAGTAATTTAGAAAGTATTCATTGATAGCCAGTCCACTCATGCGAATTGTTGTTTCAGATACGATTCCACTAACACCCAGGTACTCTGAAGTAATTCAGTCATTATTTACTATACTTAATTCAGTAATTATCTACTATTGTAGCCCAAGTAAATAATAAATATCGATTTCAACTATAGGCACCACATGTCTCTGAAAACTCTAATTCTTTCCCTATATCTGTCACTTACAATCCTTTTGATGCAAAATCAACTTTCAATTTCTCAACTGTTTTCTACATTTTGTACACAAACTCTTCATAAATTTGGTAAGCGTTTGCCAGCTCCCACTAAAGGGGGGAAAAAAAGAAATCTTTATGAATGTTGGTCACTTAGTAATTCTACTCTGTTGTCCTGTTATTTTCTTATCTAGTATATTTGCAAACTATTGGACAATAAATCCAGTCAGTAAGTTAATGATACACACTTGACTTGGATAGCATACACCAACATTTTTTTAGTCATAAACCAATGTATAATACAGTTAAATATTATCCAAAGACACACCGGGTTGAAAGTCACTGCTTCACAGAAGCCATATTTCACTTACGCTGCAGATTCAGAAAGTGAGGTTCTAAAAACGTCTTTCAAAGACATGTGTGTAAACACAGTTTTTTCAAAGACACTTCATGACCAATACTAGGCAGTTACATTAATTCTTTTCCAAGTGAAAGCTTGGATAGTAGCATAGCCCATGAACAAATTCATGTTCTTCTATGCATTATATTACTTTGCTCTGGTAGACACTCAGTCACCTACGGGAAATGAATGCCAACTTGGTGATGGCTCCTCTGCCTTATCTGGGGAACTGTGCATTTTCACCAGCCAATGTGGAGGCAGCAATGATGAGAAACAAGGTAAGTCTCAGTGGGCTTAAGAATAAGTGTGAGATAGTTTGATAAGTGAACGTGGCAGCCGAGAGATCTGGGGGGGGAGGGGAGGGCAGGGCACGGGGGGAATTTTTTAAAGTTACAAAAATATTCTGGAATTATTTTTTTCACCCTCTTCATCTGATTTTCTAAGACAGTTTCTTACTGCTTCAATTTGATTTTTCCTGCTTAATTTTGAACTCTATACAGTGCACCTCTTTCATAAATCTTTATCCAAATATTACGTACCTAAGCAGGTATTTCCTTATCCACTTAAAATTTGATGGCAACTTAACAAGTATAGCTTTTTTTCCTTAATTCATGCTAAAGCTTTTGTTGAAAGTCAGGTTTCATCCAGAATACCTTGATCAAGGTATAAGCAACAACAGCTTTTTTTTTTCTTTTTCTCTAGGCCAGGCCAGGGGGTGAATGTTCTTGAATTCAGGAACTGATAATCCTAGCTTAATCTTTGTCAGATTCAGAGGCCATGAATATGGTTGCTGTCCTTAAAGGAAATATCTAAGCAGTGAGATTGAATTTTAACTGCTACGGTCTGACTAAATTTGCATCAGAAATCTACTATTTCCTGAATACTGTAACACAAAATCATGCTGCAAATGATTTCAAATGATATATAAGACAGTCCTGCTCTTTGAGGATCTTTGTTCTGGAGTGTAAAGAAGAATTTGGATTTATCAAAAATTCTAATTTTAACTAAAAGCTTATTGAAGTCTCCTACTCACTGTGCAATACACAAAGCTACTATATTTGTTGTCGTTTGGGGGGTTTAGCTTTAAATTCAAAGTAGATGGTCTTTAGATGAGTCTGTGTGTTTCTGTGCGCACTGAAAAATGCTAATTAAAGTATGTTAGCTGTAATTTCTTCAAATTAGAGCTGTGTGTCCAGATACGTGGACTTTTTCTTCTTCCAATATGACTTCCTGTTTCATCCAAATGCAATACAGATAGGTTAGAACAGGAGTCAAGAATTGCCTCTAGGTTACTTGATTATTTTTTTTTTCCTCTGAAAATAAGAAAATTGACAAGACTGTATTGGATACCAGTACATTTTGTAAATTTTTTTGTGCAGTACTAAAATGTGTTAAATGCCAGTGGCTGGAAATCATGCCTGTTGAATCCCCTGATGTGTGACTAACACATCTCAGGTTAGAATGTTTATCACTTGCACAAGAGAAGGTTATGCTACATTTCACTGCACAGCCTTGAAATCCTCATTGTGTTTGGTCTTGATTTCCCTAGAAAAGAGCATTTCCTCCAGGCAGCACTTTCTATTATGATTGCAGAATATGCAGCAAGAAATGCATTCTTCCATTAATTTTTATGGACAGTTTTTACACTTGTTTGTTGAGTCACTACTGCTATAGACAAATGCTTATATGAAAGTAGAGAAATTAAAGCTGATCCAAAGACTAGTTTAGAAAAGTGAGTCTGTAGGCTCTGTGAAGAACCTAAATACCAGATAATGTTGTATTAACCGTATGGATGAGAAAGAGCCTAGTTCCACATCTCTAAGTGACAGGTTATAGATGCTGGGGCTGTTTGGATAATGTTCTAGATAACTCCAGGAGAGAAGTTATCTGTCAGACATAAAGATGCAGATCAAAGTGTCAGCTGAAGATTCTTCCTGCTGCCATTCAGTGTTCTGGTTTGGGATTATTGCAAAATTATTTTTCTAATTGGGTTTCAGCTCTCCAATCTCATGTTCATGACAGGTCCCTGCTGTTTTCTCTGGGCTCTACTCAGGTTTAAGGATGTTTTTGCACTGAAAATATATCAGAGCTGTAATTTCAGATGATGAGTTTTTATCATCAGTTTGGACTTCATATGTGGTAGGTTTGTGCTTTGCCTACAGCATTGGAAAAGGAGAGGATAAACCCTACAGCTATTTTTTACGTCTGAATTAGTATTGCAAAATATTGACTGGGGAATGAATGATAACTAACTGCTCCTGAAAATATTTTGCTTCCAGAATATTCCAAAGTGAGATTTTGTATGTGTACAGACTTCAAATAGAACCTTAAACTGTAGTCTGCTTCTGTGAGACCTGGAATTTTTCCTTAGAGGTTATTTTAAATATGTCTTGTTCACAGGAAATTCTGCAAAAAATATCTAGAACATCCCACGCATTTCTTCCTTCTGGCTTTTTCCTCTCTAGACACTGACTTTATCTTTGTAAATCTTCCAGCAAATTTACATTGGTTTCCTTTCAAGTTATATTTTCTGTGAAAATTAATATTGCCTTGGAAACATAATCATGAATGATCAAGGATTTTTTTTTTTACTATTTAAAAGGTACTGTTCTTGCTATTTTGTAGATATTGATTTTTAAATTGTTTTTTTCAGCTATGAGAAAATTCTGGAGGAAATATTGAATGTGATTTGGTGCATTTTGTGTAATGCGAAACATATATGCCTCAGCAGTGTTTGTTCTTTTGATGAACCACTGACATGCTTTTCAGCCACTTAAAGAGCTAAGGAATAAAAGCAGCAATAAAAAGTTGGTTGATGAATCAGTCAATCTGCACACATTAACTTGACTCTGGAGTGCTTATGTGAATTATATCTATTTTCCCCTCTCTCACCTTGTAATTAACTGTTGCAGTAAGTTGATGTGAATATGAAAGCCATGAAATTGAACATCATAGTGTGACTATAAATGCTGCAGTTGCAACTTCATTTAAAATGATTAGTGAACTGTGATAATACAGAGTAGACCAAAAGGGTTAGCAGGAGCCTGGAGTGAACATCAATTTGAGAGAGAGTGTGAAGGCATTGTAGCTCACGTGTCTAACCAGAATCCTGATCAGAAGGAAGAGTCTTAACCTACCCTTTTCTGCCATGTAAGAGAGAACACGAGTGAACTGAAAATTTCCACACAACCTATGAAATCTGCAGACAGTCATGCATCTCTGGCCTTCTGTTTGGGGTGAAGCTGCAATAAACTTGCTCTTCAGAGATGCATCTGACTAGACTTTTTTTTTTTTTAAACCCCTCCACCACTGCTATAAGTGGTTCAAGGAATGGGGCTGTCCATCCTGTCAGGCACATGCAAGCTCTTTCATCCAGCTTTGATGCGACGGAAAAAGAGCTGTCTGACACCAGAGGAGAAACAAACATCTGTCCCTCCCTCCCAGTAAGCAATTATTTATCTGGTCGCGCAGCCACCTCAAATTCACTGAATGTTCTACTACACCAAACTGGGTCCTGTGCCAGAAAGATTCCCTTTTCTAACCTATGCTGCCCTGCAGGGGAATGAGGAAGGGGGAGAAGTGATCCTTCCCTACCACGTTGCTGCATCCACTGGAAGAAATAAGGTCAGAGGAAAAGCAAATTGGGAGACTATGTAATTCTGAGGACTTGTTTCAGTTCTTCTCTGTACAATGTGGTGTCTGCTTTAATGCAGCAATTTAGTAAAGACAATAAGCACCAGTAAACTTTGGAGTATGTCAGATGATGAGAGCCTTGCCTTTCTGTTATCAGGCCCTGGGGGGGTTTCTGGGAATGGATTTATACTCCAAGTTCCCAAAAAATCCAGGTTGTGAAATAAATAGTAGTGGAATAAGAAAAAATATTTTTGCTATCTGGTTATTTCCTGGTGTTAAGTTTTTGCTTTTCTGTGCAAGACCCTGGATAAGCAGAGGATATACTGAATTTCTTCAGCCAGTAGCTGCAGTATATTTTAAAAACAGCCTCTGCACATAAGCTGTGCTAGATTGGATAGTTTCATACAAGTAGATAGCCACAGGCATATTTGTGAGAAAAGCATATGTTATAGTGATACAATACAAATGAACTGGTTTGGGCTTGGTTTGGTGGGGGGAGGGCTTGGCGGTTTGTTTGGGGTTTTGGGTTGGGTGTGGTTTTGGTTTTTTTCCAGTGTTTGTTCTCTCGTGTGTCTCTTCCACTGCCCTGTTTCTCTTAGTTCATGATTTAAAAATGATGGTGTCTTACTTTTTCTAGGAGGCTGTTCAGAGGGTTTCTGTGCACTAATTAAATAGCAAGTGATGGTGAGAACACATCCCTTTGCTTCTGTTTTTCATCCTTTAATTTTTTGTTTGTTTGCTTCAATTCAGGTTCCTCCTGTGAAAAGTGTGATTTTGAAAGTGATCTGTGCGAAGCCCTTCATGAATTGAATTTACAGCCTGGATGGATAAGAAGAAATGGTCGGTCTGGCATGGGACCACCGTACTCTGACCATAGTGGGAATGACAGCGGTAAGAATCCTCGTGTTTCTTGAAGAAACCATGAGCTCTTAGAAATTATGTAGTCCTCTATTTTATTTGCTTAATTTTACCTATTTTTTGACAGTTCAGTTGGATTCTGCCACATGTTTTTTGAGCTCTTGTGTCCAAGTTTTTAGGTGACTGTAATTACAATAACCCAGAATTCCAGAAAGGCAGTTTTCCAGAAAGCAATTCTTGTTATCATGGAGGAACAAGTAATCAGTCATCAAGAGTCATGTTTATCTACCTGAGTGATCTTCACCCATTTTGGAGATATCAGGTGAACATTTCAGTATTGGTGGTTGCAAAGTTTAGAAATGAGTATTGGGTCCCCTGTTTTGAGACCTATTTTTCGTCTCTTCTTGGATTGATGAATGCCCAGAGTATGTGTATCTAATATCTCTGGCTAATATTACTGCTCCAAATATTTTAAGAGAAGGTGACTTTGGATCTCTGGACAGTAAGAGCTTTGATAATCTGTTCCAGCCAGATCCTTGCTAAATCTTATTAAAATTCCACTTTGTATCAAAGACTGTCCCTCAACTAAGTAATTCCCTGTCCTTAAATAAAATATGTTCCTTATGCTTGTCCAATTGCCAAGTTAACCTGCTTTCCAAAACCTGGCTTCTTCCTTCTGTAGTACGTGATTGACTTCATACCTTTTTAGCTAATTGGAGCTAACTTCTCTAGTTGCAGTGAGCCTTCTCCTGATATCTAAAGCTATTAGAAAGCTTGCCTTTAAGAAAGCAAGCAAGGAAGGATGGAAAGAATTTGATGGGGACCTCTAATCTCACAGTAAAGATGTGACCTGGTTGAAGTAATTGCCCCAAACTGTTTAATTCTCTTTTCCGTATTTTCCATTATTCTCTTTCCTTTTCTCCACCTACCCCCCTCACCTCTTCTGTGCACAAGCAGCAGTGTAGCAAGTGTCAGGTGCAAGCACCTGAAGGCAGGCATGCAGCATTGGAGAGTTTACAAGAATATAACCTTATGTGGCACTGAAGTGTTGTTGTGAGACTGATTAGCCTAGGTGTTTTTCACCTTGTTCCCAAACTGTGATTGTCTGGGGGTGTGGAAATCTATACTGTTCTGAAATAATTGACACCTCCTACACATTGCATCAGCTACCAAACAGTAGAGGTTCCATATAATTTTTAATGTGAATTGGTGGCTTAAAGGTGAATGCGTGGAAAACTTGCTTAGAAATCAGCAAAATGAAAAGAGTGCAGAACTTTAAAATCTTTTTGTACAAAAAAAATCAGCACCCCAACCCTCTACATTTTCCTGCAAGTTCTTGTTTCACAGCTAACAGTTTTCATGGTGCTCTGCAGTTAGGAAACTTTATCGATGCAGTGTGCTTCTAACAACTTCATCTTTTGCTTGTGTGTAACATACGGGCATATCCTGAAGAAGTGACATCCTGCATATCTTTAATATGTACAACAACAAAAAAAGAGCATGGTACAGTTCAGACAAACTCATATAGAGAACAGATGAATCAATATTGTGACCTGCAACTGTTAACAGATATAAATCACTTCTATTACACTCTGGTCAAATGTATTATCTCAAAGCCTTCATGGCCCACATTGGGTGTCAGAAAGGACTGTTGTGGTTAACCCTAGCCAGCAACTAAGAAACACGCAGCCCTCTCACACTCCCTCCCCTGCAGTGGGATTGGGGAGAGAATTGGAAGGTTAAAAGTGAGAAAACTCATGGGTTGAAAAACCATGAAAAACCCTTAGTTTTATTGCTGAGCGTGACATCATATGGTATGGGCCTTCGGTCAGTTGAGGTCAGCTGTCCCAGCTCTGTCCCCTCCGAAATTTTGGTGTACCCCCAGCGTGTTCATTGGTGGGGTGAGAAGTAGAAAAGGCCTTGACTCTATCTAAGCACTACTCAGCAGTAACTAAAAAAACTTCATTGCACTACTAACACTATTTTCAGCACAAATCCAAAACATAGCCCCGCACAAGCTACTACGAAAAAATGTAATTCTATCCAAGCCAAAACCAGTACAGTGAACTAAACTCCTGAAAATAATGCTTTTTTTTAAAAAAAAAATGGTGATTTAAATTGACATTAGCATAAAAAAATTGAGTAACTACCAAACCTTTTTCATAAACATAAGTTTTATTTCAAGCATGTAAGTTGTGGAACACTTTAAAACGATAACAGGTCTTCTTATCAAGAAGCAGATAATAGGCAAATACTGTGGAATAAAAATATAACAAAATCTCAGCTAGAATTGTAATTAATTAACCAGGCAACAGTGCCTTGCTCTAGCTGAAGTTTCTAGGGTTTCTGCTTGATTGGTAGTACGCACTGCATCAGGATGTAGCAAAGACCTGAAAGATATTCTTGCTTATATCCAAAAAGGTTACTTTTGTCTTTCCAAAAACTGGTGGGGAGGGAAAACTTAACTTATGCAGACACACAAAGCCAACAAAAGATTGAGAACCATCAACTGCAGGTGTTTGTTACAGAGGAAGAAAACTGTTCAGTCACCTGTATACTCCCATCGACTTGTTTTGGGTGCTCAGTCACTATTGTATCTGCCAGGTCTGAAAAGTGCTGTAGTCCTATGTCATGGATGGAAATGTCTGACATGGCTATGCTTTAGCAGCAATTCAAAATGTATTGATGATTTGAGATAGATTAAGAAGTTAGATTTTTAGCAGCACTTAATCATTAACTGATTTAAAGATTTACAAGATGATTTAACAAAATAATTCAACAGCGACTTAATTATAGATTTGAAAATGATAAGATTCACACTAACTTCCTATAAGGTATCCCAAACCAACTCATATGAGCGTATATATACAAACACACACCACTTGAGGGGTTTTGTATACACCCCCCCCTTCCCGAGTCTGTAGCTGCTAGGACCGCAGATCCCTTTGCAGCAAGCAGATGGATGCACCTTTTGATTCCTGACACGCACGCAGACAAACAAACAGAAAGTATTTGAGTGCAGTAAAGTATAAGAACACCCACAGTCATAGGAGCTAAAGTGTGTATTGGAGGCACATGGATAGAAAGGTGGATGAAAGAGAGGCTAGCCTATAGTCAAAATTTCCCTCTTTTTTGAGTAAACACCCACAATGCATCGGCATTCCTCAGTGGGCAATAACTGAGACTTGAGAGGGTTGACTTGCCCTGGTATTTTAATCCTCAAGCTTTTTTTTGATCTTGTCTGCTTGAGCAGTGTCCCAACTCAGGGGAGTGCTGGTCATAGCCCGCTGCGATTCAGGAGAGCTCAAAGCGTTTCACTGGAATCACTACTTATAGGCTATGAGATAAGTGACTTTCATCAGGTGCATTTCCACTTCAGTGCAACTTGGACAATGGGATATTCTGGTACTTTCCACCAGTAGCGCAAGCCCAGAACTTGATGGATGTTGAAGTTCTGGTATCACCCCCCTCGATCCATATGGCCACAATCCATATATTGTCAGGGCTGATCAATTATTATTATCGTTTCCAAACAATAGGAGTCATGGGAGTCAGGTACGCTAAGGAGTTGTCATAGCATTCTGGTCCATTACCCTTGTCTGTCTGTCTTGTTGGACCACTATGAGTCTCGGGTAATGTTCTTGTCCATTGTATTTTTACAAGGCCGAGGTTGAGGGGGAAATTACTCCACCAAGGCTTTGGGGGAGGGGGGAAAGTACTAACACACCATATTAATCTAAGTTATTTTGATCAGGTATCAGAAAGCTTGAACGTGTCTACTTATTCAGCTTGCTGAGAGGCTGTGTACTCATTTGTGAACTGGATGGCTAAGGAGAGTTAAGTGTATCTGGTTATTTTGGTTTTCTACCTGGAGAATGGCTAAACCGTACTTTCATTTTCTGAATGCTGGTTCTAATCGACTAGGAAATATTTATCTCCTTATGGCAACTATTCAAGTTTTCCCACTGCTGGTGACTCAACAGATTGTGTAATCAGTTTTATGTTGGTTCCTGCTTAAAGACCAGAAATTATATTGTGTGGTGACAATTGAGCGGCGTATGCTCTATGGCAGAGTATGAAAGGGAAGAGTTCCTGCCATCAGGATAAGTAATTGCACACACATTAGCAGAAGAGCAAAGATCACCTGGTAGATGTAACTCCTTTGAAGACCTATGTAATCATTTACCAGAATGTAACAGGTTTTTTTTAGCTCTGTCTCTCTTCGTGGGTCTTATTTTCACTGAAAATGTAGTTGAGCAGACCAGTGACAACCATGAAAAAAGCCCCAAACCAACCTGTTTTTACTAATTGAAACCTATTATCTATGCAGAAGTTTAACCCAAAATCACTGTTCAAAGAATTTCTTAAAATGAGCATTTCTGCGCCATCTGTGTAAGGGCTTAAAATTCCTGTGGCAAGTGAAATCTTACCTTGTTTCTGAGTCTTAGATATGTTTATATTTTGGGAATGAAAAGAAAAATGTACGCAATTTTATGGAAGTTAAAAACCGGTGGAGTCAGGATAGGGCTCTGCTGAGGCACCAAGCCGTTTGTTGCGGGTAGGATGAATATCCTTGCAGCTGGCAGGCTCTGAAAGTGCCGCCTGAGCAGTCGTCAAACACCTAAAACCTAGGGGGAGCGGAGCCTCCGCTCTGGTAGCAGGTTGCAAAATGTGTCTCTGTGGGGGATTCTTTAGCTGGCTCCAGCTCGGAGCTATTCTTACAGTCCTTTGTCAGTGACTTTCTAGTTGCATGCAAGGATGGGAGGTCAGAGTGAAATATTTAGATGTTCCTGTGTCGTGGGTTTGGGCCAGATTGGCCCAAGCAAGCCGAGCGACAGATGTTCCCTCTCTCCTGCCGAGCAGGAGAGAGAGAAGACGACAGACTAGTTTAGTAAGAACTAAACTACTTTAATGAAATACAAAGAATAAAGTAACAAAAAGAAACATAATGAAATATATACAAAACTGTATCAAGCTCCCAGGATGACAATCATGTCACCGGCAGGCACTGGGGAAGTCCCAGACTGGACTCAGCAAAGGAAGGGAGCTGGATTCAGGAACACACAGGTCAGGATCAAAGGCAGATGAACCGATGGAGTCCTCCTCAGACACTGGCCATTGAAGAAGGAAAGCAAGAGCCCCAGCAAACTGGAGAAGAAGGCGAAGCCAGAAGCCATAAAACAGAAAATGGATACTGACCCTTTGATCCCTCAGCTTTTATAATGAGCTCAATGCAGATGGGATGGAATACACTGTTTGGTCAATTTTGGGTCACCTGTCCTGTCCGCTCCTCCCCACAGATGGGACCCCTCTACGCTTTTCTGCTTCCAGCCCTCCAACAGGGCAAATAACAAAGTTGTCTGGCCTTGGTTGTTATTGCAATAAGTCTAAGCAAGGGCTTCTCTGCATACCGTGCCTTGGCATCAGCTATAAACGTGGGTCTTACCACTCTAAGAAAGAGCAGTTTTCTGCACAACATGCTGTTAATTTCAGCAGTTAGAAGGGGCCAAGTTAGAAAGCAGAGTTACTGAACAAAATTGGTCCTGTTTTACCTCAAACCAGGACATCCTACATATCTTCTGGTATTTTGTTTCTGTAGTAATCTTTATTTTTAGGACTCTTTCTTTCTTTCAGTCCCACTTGCCTTTTTTCTCCTATCTTCGTCTTCTCCCTTCATTTACATGTTAATGTCAGAGGGCAACAATTTACCTTATATTGCTTGGAGTTTGGGAAGGAGGAGAGAAGGGAAAGGAAGGTGGCAAAGGTGAAAAGATTGACTCCCATTGCATCCTTTAACATCTAACATCTGAAATCTTTACGTTCAGGAAGACCCAAATTTTGACTAGCCATATTTGATAGCATAAAATAGGGGGATTGCTTTCCATCTTTTAGAAGATCTGAAACAATATTGTCAGGGAGAGATGCAATCAGTTAAAAGGCATAGCAGCAGCCATATTTCACTGACTTCTGTTGAGCTTTCAAGTAAAGCAAAGCTTTAACATGGACTTCTTTTGTAAATGGAAAGATAATGGTATCTTTAATGGCAGCATGAAGATTCTGAGGACAATGCTTTATATTGTGAGTATATACAGGGGCACCACAACCCCTTCTCTGCAGTGAGGCAATTTTCTGAGCAACCAAAAGCCAGAATCACGTCTTGTGGAACAGAGAAACACCACAGCCGTCTCTCCCATCTTCCATCAGTTCCTTAAAAACTTGAACTGTTGTAATAAATCTATATTGTTGCTCAGAGTAGTTTGTTTAGGCATGAAACATGATTCTAGTTAACAATTGGGATTTAAGCTCTTTGATCACCTTGCTGAGTTAGTCTTAGCTTTGTCCCCTGACTTGTACTTATTCAGTATTCAGGTCATCAGCACAGGAAACGTTTTTGGATCCCTACTTGAAATTTCAGCATGAACATAGTAATACTGTGTCAGTACTTAATATGAACAAAAGTTTGGCACACAATAGTTAGGAGTGTGATATGAATATTTTCTGGGGAAAAACTAGCTGGCTTTTGGTTATTAATTCACAGCTTTATATGTGCCGCCTCTTGTTTTACTGTTATATTTTATATAACTTTTCTTTAAGCTTCTCAGATTTCTTTTTTATTCCTTTTAATAGCTTATTTCCTCTCATTGTCTTCTGAAATGCGATCCTCTTCTGCAACTTTAAGGACCAAGGTTTTCCTTCCAACTGACGAAGAACACATTTGCCAGGTATTTTGATACATAGTCCTTGTATTTCGTTATTTGTCACAGCATTTCCCTGGAGTAATCAGACCTTTTTTGTCCTAGATTACGTTTCATTATTGGATCAGTCAGACAAGTGGAACATTGATGGTGGGGCTTCAAAAGCACTCTGAAGATACTATTACAAACATCTGGCAAGATTCAGGAGAACTGCAAAATCAGTGGAAAGCAAACACCATCACAATCAATAGCACCGAAAAGTATGAGGTTGGTACATAGAGGTGACTGTAGACTGCCCTTGTTAAATGGCTTATAAATTGTGTGGGTTTTAATAAGTCAAAACTAAATACTTTGTAAATGGAAAGCATTATCATGAAGTGAAAGAGAAAGAAGCCATTTTGGAAGTCCATGGTAGGCATTAACAAGTACTGCTTGTTTTTATCTCTTGGTGGTGTTAAAACTGATGTCAAACCTGACTTAAACTGTGCACATGTCTTAGTTTGCAATGCAATGAGACTGCTTTATTTATCTACTTGTCCATAGAGGTGATACACTCAGGTTCTTAACTTTCAATACAGTATTCCCTTAGCCCCAATCTAACAGCACCGATAAACTCAAGGTTTAATTTATGTAGGAAGTAACATTCAGTGCTGTAAGATACTGTCTATAGGGATACTTCAGGTGACAAATACTGTACTTAAATATTCATCATAGCTTTGAGCCTTTGTCACAGAACACATGCGTGTGGTATAATTTTGCTCAAAGCTGCTGAAAAACAATGTAAGCCTCAGGTTATTTAAAGGTTTTTACATGTACGTTTACACAAAACATTAGCACAGTAAATGTAACTTAGGGCTACGATATCATGGATGATGTATACTCAGTATTATGCATAATACTGGAGGGAAAGTGGGGAGCAGAGAAGAAAATCAGAGGCATTTCATCCCACAATAGTTACTGCGAAGAGTTGGTTAACGTATGAATCTGAAAGCGTGACAGCGCAGCCTCATTTCAGTAAACCGTAATGAGTAACATAATTATTTGACTTGCAGAGGTAACATTGTGCTAAAGTATCCAGCAAGATCTGGATTTTTGAAGTAATATTTGCCTGCTCAATACTGACTGAGAATGTATGTTACAAATTACCTGTGGCTAACTCAACACAAGTACCAGTGTTGTTACTTGTCAATAACCTCTACCTCATATGAGCGCATGTAACAGCAACATGAGATTGTACTGGAAAGGTTTACTTCTAGATTTACTTTGTCATCCTTCATGTTGTTCAGCAAACTGACTGAGTCTGGGAATGATTAAGATAATAAGGCTTCTTCTTCCTCTAAATTGATGGATCAAATCCTAATTAGATTATTGCTTACAAAGCTTGTTATCCTTTAGCCTATATAAAGTGAACTGATGGGCACAGTCCAGCTATAAAGGAGGCATGCATCAAATTTACTGCAGTAAACATTACAATTAGCTAAAGAAGTGTAGGTGGGCACCTCGCCTAACCTGGAGACTGAAGCTGAGAGAACTTTTTTCTTTGGTTTCACATTTTTTTTCCCCCAGTGACAACTTGCAAGATACTGGCTGTACAAGTAAATGCAATTCACTTGCCCTTTTACACTTGTTCTTTTGATATGACAAGATCTTTAGCCTACAGGGTTACCTCTGGCATTTTTCAAGATAAAATTTCAAGCTGTGTACAAGTAAACTAGAAAAAAGCTGCAGTTAAATAATTAGTAATCATACTGGTTTATTGCAGGCACAGGAAAAATTCCCATTCTATTAGAAAGATGTTTTTTCCTGTTCCAAAATTGCAAAAATAATATAAATCCTTTACCTTATCATGAACCAATATCACATTTTTCTCAAGAAATTGTCATGTTCTTTGAATATTTTAATCATCTATTCAGATTTCTTAGTTATAAGATTTCTTAGTGATGATGAAAGTTTCTATAAAAAAAAGATAAACTTTTTTTGGGTGTAGAAATTTCTTTGAAGTAGGGTGCGCTTGAGTATGTCAATTTTGCAAGCACACTTGAAGTTGATTTTAATTAAAATCAACCTTCACTGCTTATCTTATTTGCTGATTTTGATATTGATTTTTTTTTAATAGATAAAAAAATATTAAATAAATCTTTATCTTTACAAGATAGGAGATTTGGTTTTGGCATTCAAAAATCCCCACCTGTAGGGAATTTTGAAATACAAGGATTACCACTGCTTCAATTACTCAACACATGACCAGCTCAGTATGTCTGTTTCGGCTGGGTTTTGGAGAACTCTGTCATGGGTTGCTCTCCTAAATTACTTCCCCCTCTTCTACTGAGAAAAAATTTTGTCTCCCAGATTTCATTAAAGGAAATTATTCTGGAATTGGGGTTGACTTTTGTATACAAGCTTGATTCCTATGTTTTACCTTGGGCTTTGCTGCTGCATTAGGAATCTGTCCCTGTGGCTGCAGTTCTGGGGGAAACCCAACCTGTGTTACACCCCCAGCTACATTCCTACTACAGTTTTCCTTGACGCTAATGGAGCTGCAATGTTAATTTGGTCTGATGGCCATAGATATTGCACGTTTAGGCAGTGCTTGTAAATTACCGTTATAAGCAAGTAGGGTCATCAAGCAGACATTTTAATTACAGATTTTTGAACTGAAGAAGAGCTCTAGACTTTGAGAGAGTGGGAAAACTGACCATTCTCTTGCTCAAATAAATGTGGATAGGAATCAGTTGGGTTATTACTGGACTGACCTCCTCAGGGGAGCACAGATAGGTGTCTGTGTCATATAAGGCCTGGCTAAATATTTTTCTAGACTTGGGAGGAACTGGCGGCATCTAACATGATTTTCTTTCATCATGGAAGTGGGGAAGTTAAGACACAATGAAGAAAAAAATAGAACTGACGCTTTTTTGGAGGGATGGGTTCAAAGTTGCAGCACTGACTCTGCTCTTAGTTCAGACAGTAGCAAAACTTTCACAGCCTTCAGGACATCTGACTCCCCTCCTCCTGTAGTCAAATACTTTTAACTAGAAAGAGCTATTTTCTTTTATCATTGGAAAACTTCACTGCGTGTTCAGAATACCAGGATGTGTTGAATGTCTACAACATTGATCAGCAGGCATCTCTGTATAGAGATGTTCATAGCATATACATTTAAAGCAAGTCTGTTAAATCCATGCTTTTTTGTTATACTGACCAATAAACTGCTCATGAGTTTTGAAGAAATACCAGCTGTTAAATAATTTGTGTGCTCCAGTGGAATATGAGCTTGAAGCTACCTCTAATTTTGCACCAGAAAAGTGAGACAGCACCTCTTTAGCATTTTCTACATCACTTTGTCTCACTTGACTATGAAGCCCTAATTGCAAGCTATATATAAAAATATATTTATGTGATAAATTATTAATAATTAGATTTTGACTTCACAATGGAAAGTCACTGTGACAAGGTAAAATATTTGTCAAATCCTTGATATTAAATAATATTTCTTGATTTTCTAATTACAAAACAGTGCACTGGATTGTTTTACAACCTTATCTGAAACCATATAATCATAAAAATGGGCAATATTAATATATTATTTGTCTTTTTACTGGTGTTGTCATCAAAGTACACACTATCTACACATGCTGTTGCAGTAACATTAAACAATTCAGAATATTGTTTTCCAAAACAAATCAAATACAATTTTCCAGGTACTGCATATCAGTCATATAAACATGTTATTGAATGTGATATGATGCCACTAATATTTAGTGTGACAGTTATTCTTTCCAAGTAGATAGCAACATGAAATGAACTAAACATCGTTATATTGAAAGAATTTCAAACAGAAACTTATATCAGGGTTAGCACTGTTCCTTCAAAACTTCTGGATTTCAATGAACTGCATTCTTTCCATTGTGCCACAGCTGTTCAAAGAAGTATGAACATACAGGATGATGTTATTTCTTAACAATACTATATTACAAAAGGTAGTTATCCATGTGACTGATAACAATGGTCTTTGCAGAATAATTGCTGGAGAAAGTGGTTACTGGCCATCCTTTTCTTTGTATTAAAAAAATAAAATATGTATATATGTGTATAAATATAGGTATAAATAAACTAGACATTTTTTTCTCACTGGTAATAAGGCAGATAACATCATACCTCTCTCTGGTTGATAACGCCAGGATAATTTGACCTTACAGGCTGCCACACATCTCGTACAGGTCAACTACAGCTTAAGAAAAACAAATAAGCAAACCCCCCACAACCCCCCCCCCCAAAAAACCCAACTAATACCGTAACGGTCATGCCCTTTGAGTTTTGTCATCTTGTACAGTGGAATAATGTAATCTTGATGATAATTTTTATGATAAATGCAGGTTTTCTGCTACGGTGTTTCAAACTAGGCATAAAATTGCCACTCAACTCTAAAGCTAATATTTGGAAACTTATTAATCTGGCTAACATTGTGCATTCACTATTAAGAGCCAGAATGTACCTGTAGGTAGACTTTACCTCTAGGACTCTGGAAAAGCCTGGAGCTGTAACATTCCAAGATAGGGCTAGGGAATAATGTAAGGATTGTTATTCATGTGATTGATTTGTTGGGTTGTTTTGATTGGTGTAGGTTTTGTTACATTTTCCCAAGCACTGTGATTGATCAGTCTCCTCCTACACCACTGCAGAATACTGTGGCAGTGTCTACATTTGTAAATGTAGATTAAAATCTGTTCTTAAGATGGAAATGTAAAATACTTGTAACTTCTTGTGTATAGAAAAAAGTTAGGAAAAAAATATAAATAACTGTTGTAACATTAGAGAAGAATAACAGTTGACCAAGTACTACTCAAGGTTTGTTTTGCCTAAAAACTTGATGAAAGGCTTCTGACTAATGGTGTTTGTTGCTCAAACTTTGCTCCAGGTCTCTAATAATTTCCGAAAACAACCTGAAAATTTTCACATTTCTAGTCTCTGGTAGAATAATGGCTTGATAAAACACAAAATCTTTTGTATTTCTTAACCATTGTGATCCTTGATTAAATTTTAATGTATTTTATTGTGGTTTTCAGATCCTTCCTGTTAAATGATTAGACTACGTACCTGCTGACAAGCTACAGATATGTGAAGAAGTCAGGATGTTAAGCCTCCAAAGTTTTAAGTGCATGATTTGAGTTCTCACATTTCTAATAGAAATTCCATGGACTAGACCAACATATCTTGGAAGGCTTTTTCTCTTGTCTGTGATACTGGTGAATGCCATTTCTTGATGATTTGCTGTTAATCTCTGCAGGTCATCTTTTGGGGGATGATGGAGACCCAGAGACAAGATGCAGCTGTTGCTGTTGATGACATTACTTTCAGTGAAGGATGTTCTCTGGCAGGTGGTAAGAATACTTTTTTCAGGAGACAGATCACTTTACTTTGCCTTTCCCTTGGGTCTGAAGAGAAAATAGGAAGGAAAGCCCTTTGGCATTCAAAGTCTTTCTTAAATCCATAAGTGTTTTTATGTGGCTTATTTTCATTCCTATAAACCATAATCTCTCTTATCACATCTAAAGACAGTTACAAAGAATGACAATAAATACCTTAAGAAATCTGGTACAGCATAAATGTGTCTTCCTGCAGCCAGGAGAGCACTAAGGCCTCAGTGGGAAGAAAAGATCTACTGGTTTTGGCCAAAGAATTGATGTGTTCAGCCAGCTCAGGAAAGGCTTTGGAGCCACCTTTACGGAGATCCCCAGAGCACTTGTGTGTATTTTTAAATGCTTGAAGGTCCTGATCCTCAGATGTGTAGTGGGGCTATTTTGTTCTGTTCTGATGCATCCAAGAGCTGTAATGTCAGGCTGGTCAGCTCTGCAGCCAGACCATCCGTGCATGTCAGGATTCTTTAGCAAAATTTTTTCCATCTCGCTTTTCAACCCAACTTATTTTCATGGGAAAGGAATATTACCCATCCTACCATAAATTAGTCTATGTGTTGCTCTCTATCACATAAGAAGATTGCAGTCTTGCACCTGTCACATCCTCAGGTGAGCAGCTCCTGGTCCAAAACACCCCCTTCTTTTTCCTCCCTCTAAGTAGTAGCACAAGCCCTGAGGGTTTGGTCTTGAAATTTAGTTTGAGCTATGGCATGCAGTGTTTGATGTAGACCAGGCTAGATTACGTGATTGGTTTTGTGTACTGTGGTCTAAAATACAGCTCTCTAGATTTCCCAGGAGGACAAACTATTGAAAATAGATGCACATGGTTATTAAAATATTAAAGTGCTGAGCAATTGTAGGCGGATCACAGTGAAAGCAAGATACCAGTCCTGGTGTAATGATTCAGGCAGGCATACATATTTATTTCAAAGGGGATCTATATGGGGGAAATGAAATTTCAGGTTACTAAACTTCATTCAGTCTCTTCATGTTTCAACTTTCTTACAAAGGAGAATTACAGAAGCAGAAGCTATATAAATATTTTCATGTCATGGCCCATCTTGCTTCTCTGTTTTGTAGAGGTTTTCTAGCAGTACTACTCCAATGAGCAAGGATTTTAATTTATAACTTTGAGCATACTTGTCTATGAACTGAGGTAAGTTTATAATGTGCTTTCTTTGAAAAAAATGAATTTGAAACTGACAATGAAGAGAGAAGAGATGTGTGATTCTCCCAACTTCTCTCTGTTCCTTGGAGGATTTCTGCAGATGAAAGGGCAGGTTTAAAATGGGAAAAAATGCATTGCTAGATTCTAGCAACCTATATAGTTGCTTAACCGGTTCCCGCAGGAGGATATAAATCTCTCTGTACAAATATATTGACTTTTTTTTTCATAAACAAAGTGCTTCTAAAACAAACAAAGCTGAAAAAAAGATCAGCTATAGAGATGAAATACTGTCTCAGAGAGAGTAAAAAACCCCCAAACATTGAAAAAGAAACAGGGTACACTCAGCAGAACTTAGAAATTTAGATGTTAAAGTTACCATACCCGGCAGCTGTTGAAGTATATAGTGTGGCATACAGATTGAGCCGCTGCACTGTTAATATACTTCATGTATATTCCAATAAGAGGCAGTTCTTATCCTGTGCTTCCTCATTAGGAAAAGTCAGCTTCATTAGATGACATCTAAATTGCTCACAGCAGCCGAAAACAGGGTGAAAGGAACTTAATTTTCTCCCCGAAAGAGGAATTTTACTACTGAATATTTTCCAATAGTTAAAACAAAAGGTCAGATTAATGGTTGCTTGAATTTGAAATATTTTTTTCTCTAGTCCTCATGGAAAGTCTGGATAAGGAGACTTTAAATGAAGACCACTTTAATTGCATGAAGTTCATAGTTAAAATTTGCATTTTTATTGTACCCTTCATGATTTTCAATCCCAGTGTAAATGAACATAAGAAATGACCTGTGCATTCATATTCATTAGTATGACTGTTCTTTTAGGGTCATGAGTAAAAAAGATTAAGTATTTGTGCTTCCAGGAGGCTCTTGATACAAACTGTTATGGCTAAATACAAATATAATTTCAAGTTTTGGGGGGTATTTTCTTCCATTCTTACCCTCCCTAGCCTCGCAGGGTTGCCCCCCTTCAGTCTCTTGTCCAGTTCTGCTAGACAGTAAACTTTATGTATTCAAAAAAACCAACCAAAACCCTGTCTTCAATATAGCAAGTCAAACAGTTTGTAGTTTTCCCAACAGGTGCCAAATTGTTTCAGTTATCACTCAAAAACACTACAGCTTTTTATTATACAATTGCATATGTACTGTAGAAAAAGATACTTTAGCTGTCAAAAAATATTAGTTATGCTCTAAAACATACATAATACATAATCTCCTTTTATTATACCTTTAGCAGACCTTCTATTCAAAGACATCACATTCTTATCAAAGTGTCTGATTGCCCTGCAGATCTCCCTCTTGACTCCTGACAAATTATATATGTGAAGAAATCCTTTATGAAGATTGTCATTCTGATCTTGACATAGGGGTGAAAGTAGGTAGCCCCAAGGCATGGAAGTGGAATGCTATAAGAGAGAGTGAGGTTTTTGTCCTCCTTAAGCCACTTGTAATGCAAAAGTGGTATAACTTCTCTGCCAAGCCAGTTTTTTTATGGAAAACTGGAGTAATTTTGTATTATTTATAATGTATATTTTTTGACAAAAATCCAGTATGAATACTTCAACTGGAAACATCTCAAACTTAATTCCTTAGTTAATTCTAATCATGCAAAGATGTTGCCTTTAATATCACAGGTGCAGAACCAGATGTAGGGTCTTTCAGATGAACTGCTATCCCCAGCAGGGATGGGAGTCAGAAAATCTAAAATACTAAACTTACTGTTGTCTGAAATATTGCTGGAAAATAGTTATTTCGTCACAAGAGACTGAAATTATTGTTAAAACAACCAAATATTTATGACTAAATGAAAAACAATGCAGAATGAATCAAAATATTTTGGTTTGATAACTAAAAATTACTTAAAGAGCAGCTTGTTTTAATTTTGAGTGTATTTACGACTTTTATCAAGAATTGAAATTTGACAAAATCCATCCTTTTCTAGACCATTCTAGAATTTTGCATTTTCCATGGGGGGAGAAAAAGTTTCACACAAGTTCTTCTCACTTAATACACATGGTTTGAAAAAGGTGCACATGTTTATGCAAGACTGGAACAAGGAAGAAACGAGAGATTTGTAGCATCAGCTGGAGGATGTTTTACTGAGATGTCAGTGCTGTGAATAACACAATAGCTCTGAGAAGCAGTAGACAGTTAATATCTATGTATGCTGACATAAAATTGGTTTCTCCATGCAGTTAGGAATCTCCGTGTTTTCTCTGAGATACCCTGACTACTATTTAAATGTCTGTCTTAACCAGAAGATTGCCTTTCTCCTGCAAAAATATTAAGAAATGGAACTTCCATTATCATAGTGCAATCCTGCTTAAAATCATAACTGACTTTCTGCAGCCATTATTAGTTACACAAATTTTGCAGCTACAATCTGGCATTTCAAACTTCATTGAATCATAGAATGGTTTGGTTTGGAAAGGACCTTTAAAGATCATCCAGTCTAACCCCACTGACATGGGTAGGGATGTCTTCCACTAGATCAGGTTACTCAAAGCCCTATCCAACAGGACCCTGAACACTTCCAATGATGGGGCATCCACAACTTTTCTTGGTAACCTGTTCCTGTGTCTTACCCCCATCATTGTTAAAAAAAAAAAAAAAAAAAAGGCTTCCTTATGTCTGATCTAAATCTACCCTCTTTCAATTTAAAACCATTTCCCTTTGTCCTGTCACTACAGACCTTGGTAAAAAGTCTCTCCATCTTTCTTATAAGCCCTATTCAAATAATCAAAGGCCACAATAAGTTCTCCCCAGAGCCTTCTCTTCTCCAGGCTAAGCAACCCCAACTTTTTCAGCCTTTCTTCACAGTAGAGGTGTACCAGCCCTCTGATTTTTGTGGCCCTCCTCTGGACCTGCTCTAATAGGTCCATGTCTTTCTCATGCCAGGGACCCCAGAGCTGGATGCAGTACTCCAGGTGGGGTCTCACAAGAGCAGAGTAGATGGGCAGAATTACCTTCCTTGACCTGCTGGCCACGCTTCTTTTGATACAGCCCAGGATGTGGTTGGCCTTCTGGGTTGCAAGTGCACATTGCCACCTCATATCCGATTTTCCACTGACCAGTATTCCCAGGTCCTTAACTATAGGGCATTCCCCCTACAGAGGAATCCCCTAGGGGGGAATTCCCAGGTTCTGTACTGAGGACAGTGATGGCCTTGATCCAAGTGCAAGACCTTCAGCTTGACCTTGCCGAACTTCATAAGGTTTACATGGACCCACTCCTCAAGCCTGCCAAGGTCCCTCTGGATGTCATCCCTTTCCTTTAGCATACCAACAACACCGCTCAGCTTGCTGTTGTCTGCAAAGGGTGCTGAGGGTGCACTTAATCCCCCTATCTATGTCACAAAGAAGATATTTAATAGTATCGGTCCCCATGTGGACCCTTGAGGGATACCACTCTTTACTGGTTTCCAAATGGGCGCTGAGCCATTGACTGTAACCTTTTGGATGCAGCCACCTAGCCAGTTTCTTATCCATCTCCCAGTCCATCTATCAAACCCATATCTCTCTAATTTAGAGCTAAGAATGTTGTAGAAGACCATATTAAAGGCCTTCTAGAAGTCCAAGCAGATGACATCCCTATCTCTTCCCTTGTCCACTGATGCAGTCACTGCATTCTAGAAGGTCACTAGGTTAGTCAGGCATGATTTGCCCTTAAGTTCTTGCAAATATGTGGTGATATATTCAGAAATTTTTTAGTTCCAAAAAGAAGTATTCTATTGCAAGTATTATGGAGATGCTGCTGAGTTCAACCTCTCAGAAGTGATTTTTCTGTAACTATCATCTAGAAAAGTAAATAGGTATTTCTTGTTATGACATGTAATTTTTCATATGTCCTGTCAACTCGCTATGCAGAAGTGAGTTCATGAGGGTTGCAACAACTGACAAACATAAATAGCACTCCTTTGCTCTGAAAGAAGCATCCATCTTTAGGGAATGATTTTTCAAAATGGTATTGTTAAAGATGGGAGCCTGAAATACTAGATAGCACTCAGGGATACACAACACTTTTGAAGTAACTAGAGGCAGAAATGTTGTCAAGTAGTGTAATAAGCATATGCATCTAATGGGAAGAGGTCTCATAAATAATGGCTTCTTAAGAGGTTAAGTAATTTTTTGTCTTTCAGCACCACAGACTTCCAGTTTTGAGGTTGGCGTGTGCGAGTGGCATTCCGAACAGGCGACTGAGCCTGCTATGCGGGCACGACTGCAAGCTGGGCACAAGATTGCCTCGCGTTCCTTCCTGAATGATGGGAGTAACAACACCGAAGGTGGGAAATTTAAGTTAATGCACAATTACAATCTTTCGTGAAGTATGTGGTGCTTTTTAGGACAAGGTAGGGATCCAATGTAGAAACTGAGCAAAAACATGAAAAGTAATTGTATTTTGTGCTTAAATTAGGTCTTGCTTTGACCATTTAGTAAGGACATTGTGAACACACATGCTGGTAAAACACGGAAATTTTCAATGTAAGAATTCCCATATAAGCTAATAATTGATATATTCTCCAGTTAATTCTATGAGATCTGTGCAAGAACTTGGTGAAATTAAGACTGCAGCCCTTGTGTGTGTGTTTTTTCTGGTTTGTTTTGGTTTTGATGCTTGGCAGTTTTACTTGTGTAGTACTACTATGTTTAAGCAAAAAGTCAGGAATTTCACTTCAAACCTTTAATTAGGGCACACGTAGAGAAATATTCATCATTCAAAATAATTTATTACTCTTAAACACAAAATTAATCCAGCTGCAATTTTCAGAAGTAAAGAGCAGCAGCTGTTTTTGAAGACACTGTGTAGTGCTTGTCCATGGGTTTATGGGAAAGGTTTTGGAAAGCTTAATGGGCATAAAGGTCTAAGTGTTGTAATATGAAATGGAATTGCCTTGCCAGCTAAGTGTTTGGCTTGTCTACTGAGACTGCCTTCAAAGGGGTTAAGCAGCACTAGTTGTAATGGCATAATTTGTGATGTAGCTTTGAAGAACTGATAGTATGGAGATTACTGCTTGAACTCTGAGCCTGCAGAAATGGTGTGCAGCTCATTGATAGCAGCCAAATAAATGCTTAGATATTGTTTTCATTTTGGAAAGGTTTTAAAAATAAATTTTAGCGTGCGTTTCAACACACTCTGGTAACTACAAGTTAAATTATAATGGAATCACGAGCAGAAGTGCTCGAGTGTATACACACTATTAAGATGAATTTTTACGTGTTAACATGTACAACAGTGAGCATATAGACAAGTAAAGCAGATATTTTTTCTGTGCTTTAAACAAAAACTAAATAAAAGAGCCACATCACCTTTCAGTTTCCTCTGGAATATCCAACAAAAATGAGACTTTTAATTTGATTTTATTTTAAACATCTCCCTGAAATGTGTTGTATCAGTACCATTCCTTAATGTACCTCAAGTACTAGTAATGGGTATTGATTTCCCTTTTATGACAACATTGTGCTAACAGAAAGGAAGCTGAAATTCTGTAAGTGTCTTTTACAGCATCAAGTCACGAGCAATGTCTATTGAAACAGAACACATTTTAAAATGTCTGTTTTATATGTTCTTGGGCATTATTGTATAAATATGCACAGGTAGCCGGGTAGGCTGAACATAGAACACAAACAAATGCTTGGAAGCACTTCCCTGTGCTTTCATGTTGTAAAGAAAAAAATAAAATGTGAGAAAAATAAGTGTCAAGACAAAACAGAGTTTAATTCATCATTAACATTGAAAAGTACTGAAATATCTGAACTGTGATTGCTCCCCTGTCAATACATTCACTGTTCATGCAGATTTGTTGAGGCACAAATGAAGAGGCTGAATATTAACTAAAATACTAAAAACTAAAGAAATGGTATGCAAACTGCAAAAATGCCATGCTTGAGGGCTAAAACCTGCAATGCAAATAGAGCTTGACTAAGCTTTAGTTTCTGATTTTGATCAAAGCTTTCACTACTATAAATAGAAGAGAGGTAAGAAACTAAATTACAAAGCAGAGGCCTAGACAATTATATTTGTAAAGAAAGGATAGCTTATAGGCTTTGAATAATCTCCCTTTCCTGGTATTCTTAAATTTAATAAAATACTTTCTGTCCTTGGTGGACTTTTCTTCTTAGTTCTTTTATTGCTTCTTTTCTTCAGTTTTGTATTGTAGGCACTGTCTCTATAACTTTTCTTCTTAGTTTCTCTAGTGTCAAAAGTTCTTACAGAGCTTTTATATTCCCCTGCAATACTGTTCAGAAAATACTTTGTTGATGGGTTTGGGTTTTTTTTTTCCTTTATTGATATATCCAAGATGTTATGCTGCTTCTTATATTGGATTAGTTTGGTTTCCTGCATCTGGGGTAACACTTCTTTAATAAGAAACTAATGAAACCTATTCTCTACATACTAAAACCAAAGATTATGAGATGCAAAAAGAAATCAAAAGTGTCATGGCTTTTAAACCCAACATTTCAGATAACTAATGATAAAAATCAGTCAAGATGAAACATGAAAAAACAGTCAAATAATTACATAATATGGTTCTGTTACGCTACTCTTTTTTTTTTTTCTTCAAGATTTCATCCATGACTTGCAAGTTCATGAAAAATCACCTCCAAAGAGTAGAAACAATGGCAGTTCAGATTTGACCTCTTTTCTTCAAAATGGTTGAGTGGGAAGGTTACAGGGGAGTCGTTCAGAGACTAAACAGTTCTCTGCTGGGGAAGAGAACTTGCCAGAAAAGAAAGGGTCCCACTCTGGCTCAATTTTAACTGAAGGCTTAGTTATTATTCTAAAACTAGTAGCGTATATTCAAAGTTGTGTACTTCGTGAAATACAAAACTGTGAATTAAAGTAGGAGTAATGAAAGATTTGAGTCAGAAAATGGCTAAGATGGACCCAAACATCTAAATATTTATAGTCTTCGAGGTTTTGGTGTAGCAGGATACGGGCAGGTTCACTAGCCCACCCCAGCTCTAGGAAGACGGTGGGCTGCAACAGCAGTAAGGTGTAAGCGCTGCTTCCAGCTGATCTCCGTTGCTGTCAGTGGCTGATCTTTCTGCAGCACTCCAAGATTTTGCTTATGACAGACAAAATTTTTCTTTAAAATTGAAAGAAACAAGACTGTCTATCTAAAATCTGATTAAGCAGCCAAAAGGGGAAAATAAAAAGCTTTATGGAAGGATATTAAAGTCTACACTCCTTGTCCTGGCAACAAGCCCAGCATCTCTTGCCAGAAACACACACATCTCTGTGACTTGATAGCCCTACTACCACACTGGCAGGAATAAAGTGGCTTTTCTGGGATTCCTGTTCTACTTGTAAAAACATGGAGATGTTTGGCACTTCAGAAACACAAAGTAATGGAAATTCAAGAGAACAGGAAGTAAAGAAGGTCAGAGCATAAACACAGTAATACACTGTGCAGTATATTGGACTGAGGGAAATTCAGACCTTAGAGAAGAGCTGCAGAGTTTGGAACAAATGAAAGAAAAAACATTTAGAAAGCTACTCCATAGATGTTGGCTAGATGTAATAATTTAAAAAAACCCCAAACAAAAAAAACCCCAAAACCTTGAAGAGGGGAAGTTAATAAGTAAATTAGCATAGTTTATTGCCTGTTCAGTTAAACTGACATGACTCTACTTTTGCAGCCTATAGAGAAGAGGGGGGGAAAAAAAATTACTAAAACCCCCAGTATTTACTGGACAGGAGTATTAATTTCTGTAAGTACGCCTCAGTTTGTCTCAGAAGCATTCACAATGCTTACTTAAAATGTATTCCCCAAAGAATGGTCAGTATCCCTTATGCACACATGATCATTCTGGATATTTCATAGAACTTTCGTTTACCTAGTTCTGTTCACTTGCTTTCTTATTAAAAATCATGTTGGCTCCACTCTGCCCTGTTTTTAGAGATTCAGGAACTTAAACTGGAAGAGGAAAAGGAATGTTAGTTATCATTAGGCTTAAAAAATAAAATCGGGGTTTTTTTTTATAATGGCATCAGAGAATCCTGAAGTTAGATAAAGATCTGGTGGTGTAAATTCTAATGTTGATACATATTTCTTTTGCAGACGGCAGTAGCCATAGAAGTGCAGATGCTTTGTTACTCTCTGTAAAACAGAATGATGCGTTAAATCTGTAATGTTTCCTTTTATCAAGGTTAGCTGCTGCGGCATGAAATTACAAACCTAATTCCAATGAAATTGCAACCACATATTTCAGTGTAAAGCATTGCTTAACACAAAGAATAAACTGACAACAAAAGGAAAAGAATGTGGTCCCTTATAAAAATTGAAAGTTTTTCTTGTGAAATGCCACTTTATCCCTTCAGCTTGAAATAAATTGTGTAACACCTGCATTTGCTGTAAGTTGTATTTAGAGACATGAACAGAGAGACAGCAGACTTAAGACTTTTCATCAGTCCTTGTTTATTATTTTAATAGCTGCTTCAGAAGGCAGCAAAATATTCAGTGACTCAGGAGGGGAAAAAAAGATCTGATATATTTGATAAAAAGTATTTAGCCTTTTTATTTCTGACAGATACAAGACACTGTTGAGGGGATGGAGTACTTTTAGATCTCTGCAGGAATGCTTTTATAAGGGGCAGTAGGTTAAGAAGAGCACAAATTGCTTTTCTCCTTCAGATGAAAAGACAATATGCTTCCAACATTTTGGTGCAGAAATTCTGGCTGAGAAGTAAAGACCTTGATTACATGGTGGAGATCCTACTGCCTCCGCTAGCAGTAAGGCAGAATGCCCCTCCCCACCCCCATTCCCCCTATTTTCTTTTTCATTTTGAAGAGTATACTGAAGTATTGCTGTAAAAAACATATTTCCTGGAAACCATAGTGGAAGAAGGAAGAAATCCCTAATTTGCAATTAGGTATTGAATGGTTGTAAATGGAAGGAGGCTGAGGTGAATGTGGAACCTTACAGCTTTTAACATACAAAGTACCAACTTCAAGATACTATCAACAATGCAATTCTTGGTTGCTGGGGCTATCTGTGAGTCAAATGAAGATACATATCTACCCTTTTAATAGGAAACACTTAGATGGCATGCAGGTCACATCATCAGCATGACAATCAGATTCCGTTATTGTGGGGATGGGTCCGTGGTTTAATTACAGGAAAACACTTTTGGTTTTCATAGACTGAGGGGAAAAAAAAAAGTTTTGTGAAAAATTACACTTTTTAAAAATTTTATTTTTCAGGCCATTTTGAGTGGTTAGAAGTTAATGACAGTGCATTGTACAAAAGCACTTATCTTAACAGCTCCATGTGTCACTGCTCCAGCAAGAATTGCCATTTTCAGTTTCGCTACTCCATGGCAGATAGCAGCATTCTCAAGGTGGTGCTGTTTACTAATCAGGTAAGAAGAAACATGCATTCATTTTCAAAGGGTAAAGATATGGCAGCCCGGGTGTTACCAGCCAAAACAAAGGGGAGTATGCCTGCCAGCACACTCCTGCACCCTCAGTTTGTGTGAAACAGTAACTTGGTATCGTTCCATTGATCTGTGCAATTGTAAAACCTGGGTATTTGCCATCTCAGCTATAAACTAATTTGATGGATGAATGTTCTGCAATAAGACTTCAAGGGCAAACCCCATCTATTACAGAATTAAGTAATTTGGGGATTTCATGGGGAAAAAAATCTATAGTAACAGCTTTTCTAGCCTTCTTCCCATTCTGGAAACGGGAAAATAGGTGCTTTCCTCTATGAAGACAAAAAAAAAAAAAAAAGAGTTGCTGGCTCAAGATGTCTGGAAAGCTCTTTCTTAGCCATCTGATTTGCTTGGCCCATGTTTTAAAGCAGTAATTTTCCTTTCTTCTACCTGTTATTACATAAAATAGCCACATCAAACTGAAGCACAGATGTCAGTTGAGAAATGATAACTGTTTCCATTTTTCTTACCTCCCTTGCCTTGTGAAGGCTTTCTGCTGTTAGAATGTTCCCTTTTGAAAGTCTTGTTTAATAACTTAATATTGATGATATTGTACTGCTACTTAATGAAAGCAAGAGCAGTACAGCTGGTCTCATTAAGTTAATGGCTCTTGTATCTTGATGTTGGAGTTGAATTAGTTTCACCCAACAGTACAAGTATTTAAAAAGACAGATCCACTTCATTCGCAAAGATAAGATGAAAGAAACTCCTGAGGTGCAACACTATTAAAGAGTCTAAATATAGGAACAGGTGATGGAAACTCCTTATTTCTTTCCCATTGTGTCTTCAGGCACTCATGAAAACAACTCCAGGCTCTTGTTCATTTTTCATTTATAAAAGGGAAGAGTTGTATTTTTCTATGACCCCATTACTGTATCAGGGAATTGCAACATAATCAGTGTTCTAGTCAGAATGCATGCGGATTTGTGCCATAGTCCTTGCCGATAATTGCCTAGGTATGATGCCTATGACAACCCTGAGACAGAATAGGAATACTGATTTCTGTGATTCATCTAAATACCATCAATGGAATCAATTTAAATTTTTTTTTTCCCTGAAAATAGAGAAAACTGTGTGAGCTAAAAAAGTGAGAAAACTGGAATTTGAGTTCCTACAGAATTGGGAGCCCAAATTTAATTGATTTTTAGTTATTTCCTTACATGTGAATTAGAAGAATGTATTTGGTAGTTATTACATCAGTTGAGCCTACTCTGTTTCCACAGCTTCTCTTAGCCCTTAATGTTTTAGCTATAGAATTTTTCTTCCAGTCAGAAGTGTATTTATTGCATATAGACTTATTTAAAACTGATATGACTGACTTGTACTGCAAAATTTGCCAGAAGAACCTTCAGAAACATAAGTATCTGCTGATACCTTCAAAAGCAAACCCCATATTTAACATTAACAAAATTCATATTTAAGACTGAAATGAAGGGAGGTGTAGCTTTTACACATTTTGCTGCTGAATCATTAAGTGGTTTATGGAAAACAAATGAATATTCAAAACTAACCAAATACTGAGAAAGAGACGCAAGAGCCAAGTGCTGGTTCTGACCCTGGAAGAAAACAGAGCTGACGTCTGAGGCTGTAATTCAAAATAACCTTTCAGTTGCACAGTCCAGTACCATGCAGCTTGCCTGCAGCCCCTTTAACCATATTTATTGGTCAGACCCTCTTATCTCTGAATAACTGTCACTGTATCCCAGTACCAACAGGCCTGATGCAAAGGGAGAGTGGAATATATTTAAAGTACAGTTCTCAGTACAGTTTTTGGAGAACAAGCACCACAGATGTTGCAAAAGTATCCTTAGCCTTCCTCAGCCTTTCCACAGAGAGGCCAGAGATGAGTGAATGTGTTTTCTAACACAGATATTATGACATCAGTTGTAAGACAGGGAATTTAAACTGCTGTCGGGTACAAAGAAGGGTAGGGAAAATGGACTCTTCTTGTCGACAGTAACTTCTTGTTGACTTATATTTAACCCGAAGTCCATGATGATCTGCAGAACATTTCCTGTTTTATTGCTGGCTTAGCAAAGATGCTCTTAGTTCAATACTACTGCATTTGATTATTTGAGTTTTCTTTCCTAACTGTGATTCACATGTCTTTGAATTTTGCGTTACTGGTTTGAAGCTGTTTTTTGTATACTGATATAATTTTAAATCTAATGATGTCCTTCGGAGTGCTGTAATTCATCTCAGTTTAGCGTTATCCATGTTTTTTTATATTTTGTTTTTCATTCCACTATCCAAACAGCACTATAATTATGTCAGGTCCTGGAACAGACCTATACAGAGTCTTATTACCATTTTCTTTTAGTTTGATAGAAAACTATTAACAGCTGCTCTTTTAAATAAGGTCTCACTCCTATTTGTACACCCATTTGTACACGCATTCACACTCATTTAATCTGCACCAAATCTCCTTAATTTGCTCAAAGAATGGACTACGAGATTATGTTAAAAGTCTTAATAAAAGTCTTAATAAAATAATTTATTTTTTTCTTTTTTCAACTGTTCAACGTGTTGGGGAATACATTAACTAAAGTATTTCTAAAAGCAGATATTTAACTACATGCTATGGTTTTAACCTGCCATGTACGGTTCCTAGTACAACACCTTTTTCTGTGTCTTATATGTGGCTATTGTAGGCTAATAATGTTAATGGATTTTCTTTGGAAGATGAATTATTTAGCAAAAGGAAACAAGTTTTACACAGAAGGAAATGTCCTTGACATTGAAAGACTTTTGCTGAATATCTATCACATGAACAAGTTGACAAATACTTACATCCTGTACTGAAGAGGAAATTCACACTGCTTTTTATTTCTGAAATCAAATATGTCATGTGGGTTTTACAAACTTGATCTCATGTCATTTAGTGTTTGGAATTAGGATATTGGCTGGGTCCTGTCTTGCTGTTTTCCAAAACTGATCTTTCAACACATGTTCAATAGAGATTTAGTCTTCTAGCTTTGTTAATATGTTATAAGAGTTGAAGCCTTGGTAGGAAAAGAGCATAAGTAATTGGCTATTCATCACAAATCATATCAGTGTTCTGCTGGCTCAGACCTTGCAGTCTATCAAGCAGTACACAGCATCTTCTTCTTTTTTTTATCGTGCAAGGCAGTAAAAATAACTGTCCTTGTCTATAGTATTGATAACATTTCACATACCTATCATATCCCTTTTTATTCATCTCCTGTAAGGTAAATTGGTTTTATCCTTTCAATTTCTCTCCATACAAGAGACATTTTTCTTGTCCTGCTTCACATCTTTTTCTGAACTACCTCTAATTCTGTAATATCCTTTGGGGAAAAGGTATGACCAGTACTTTGTACAGTACCCTAAAAGGGGTCTCATCATTGATACTTGCAATGGTAAGTCTGTTTGTATGTATAGCCTATATTAACTTTTTCCGCATTTTTTTTTTTTCTGGCTTTCTGGTTTTGCTCTGTTTGGGACCTGATTCTTGAAGAGATTTTATTTAGGGATATGAAGTTCACAAAGCAATTGTTTCTTTTCTTTATACTGACCTCAGCAAGTTCCAGGTAGGACCATGACCAGAAGCAGAATGAGCATGTGTTGGTTTTGTCAGCTTATTGAATCAAAAGGGCTTGGAGTGCTTTCATAAAAGGTGCCCTACCATATTTGACACTCTTGCTGTTATCCTTAGGAGGTGGAGTGAAAATAAGGCTTGAGGTAACTCAGAACATGACGAGGACTTTACAGATTTAAAAAAAAAAACCAAAAACACAACAACAACAAAAAAAACCACCCCAAGAAAAAAGCTTTTAGCACAGTTGATTGTGTAATTCTGACAGACCCCAAATTCAGTTCTAAGAAAACTAAATCTCATTATAACACAACATAATATAAGCAGTTATTTATGAAAAAGAAAATAATGTAGAGAGCATCATGGAAACGCATTGTTAAATTCAGCAATAGCATGGCTTAATTTACATATTAATTCACTTTAATTCTACCAAGCCACCTCCTGATAATTATATTATTAGCCTGTTTAATCACCGTAAACATGTCTTGTTTCCCCTCTCTCCCATAGAGTTCAGTGCAAAGATTGCAAAGAATATGTGAAGCTCTATTTCCTCACGTAGAGCACCTTTGTTTATAGTGGTCATTTGGCTAGGATATGAAAAGACTGAGGACTAAAAACGGTCTTGATAATTTATAGAGGAACAAAATTCAGCTTTATAATAGTATATTCTACATTTTACAGGAGGAACATGTCTTGTGGGAAACCAACATCATGACTAAGAAGGAATGGGTCAAAGTGGATATACAGTTACCAACAGGACTAGAAAAATTAAAGGTATGAATGAAAAAGGCATGTGCTCAGTTTCTGAAGATGCTTTACCTTATTACTTATAAAGCTTCCAGGAAACTTAAAAATTCATTAAAACGGCATGTATGCTGAAGGTCTTGCTGTTCTTCATTGCTTCAGTGGGAGTAAAGCTCTGGTTATAGCTCAACAAAACATCTGCAGAAACATCATGTTGAAGCTGCTGGTTTTTAATGACATGCAAGAAAATTAATACAAATCTCACCGTGTTTTTGTTGGTAGCGTAAGTCCTTTTCAGGTGTTACAAACTCATTTAAATATAAACACTATTAATTGGGATGGTGTGAATGATGTTTGTGGGATTTCAGTGAAATGTTGTAAACCACTAACTGTGAGAGAATGTCTTCCCCTTGAATTTTCAGGTGTAGAGAAGAATGCAAAGTTGCAACTACTTAATTCTGAAATTAATTTACAAGTTTCTATTTTAAATAATTTTACCTTTATTTCTCATAATTCTGTAAATAACCATTGTATTTTACTGTCTCAACAATTAGCTGAAAACATAAAAAGAACAAAGACTGAGCCTGCTGCAGGAATTAACATCTTGACATATATTAGAATGAAAGCATTTCAACAAGCTAGTATGTTATAAGTAGCTGTTGTTGCCTGTCTCTCCTTTTCCCACAAGGACGAGTGTGAATAAACAACCAGATGTGTAATAAGACTATAGTATCTAAAAATAAAAAGCCCAACAGCCTGCTGAGTTCGTGTATACATGTGGAAAGCCAAAAGCATGCATACTTGTACAAAGACGGCAAGGCTAATTTGTTCTTAGGGAAGGAAAGGTAGTATCTTTAGTTATGTGTCTAGTAGTGATTTCAGCATAGCATTCTGCTGTTTGAACTGGTAGAGAAATGGGTAGTATTAGAAGACTTTTGTCATGGATAGTATTAGAAGGCTTCAGAAGCTCACCCTTCTGAAGCACAAAGGTGTTGCAACTTTTTGCCAAATGATTATGAGATTAGGAGGTTTTTTCTTTAAAATAGGCTTCTACCTAGTTTTTGGAATGTGTCGAACCATTTTAGCTGAAAATTTTCAGAAAATTCAATGTGGTAGTTCTACAAAATTTCAACTTCTGATTTGAAATTTGTCATCGTTTCATAATGGAAACTACCCAGTGCATTTTTGGCATAGGACACTACTGGTTTATGGAAATAAAAATTGGTTTCTCTCAGTTGTCTGTTAATACAAATGTTTTAACTGTAAAAATCCACAGCTTATGTTTAAAGGAACACTCCAGAGCAGGGCAGGTTTCATACGTTTGAATAGCATCCAGCTCTGGGACACAAAACCATCAGAGCCACCAGGTTTCTGCTCCTTAGAAGAATTCATCTGTGCAGATGGGCAGTCCACGGAGCCTGGGTCCACCTGTGACTCCCACCCAGATTGTTCTGATGGCAGCGATGAAGATCCAGCAGCCTGCTGTAAGTGAATTGCGTTGCTTGAAAAGTACAATGTGCTGAGGAGCGTTGTGAAATATAACAGCTGTCTCCAAGAAATGGCTAAAAAACTTGGTTATTATTTATGTGGCTTCTTTTCACCAGAATACTTAATGATGTGCAGATTAGTGACAGTGTTCATAGCGCTTTCTGTCATGTATTTTTCTTCTTCCCATTGTTTTCTATTTCTCTGTCTGGCCTGATCAATAAGTTTCATATCCAGATAATAATTTGTAAGTGTCTGCAGAAAGGCATCATTTTGCAAATTTTTTCTTAAATGTGTTCCCTACATACAACATCTATAACATCTACTTCTCATATTTGAGAGGGAGTGAAATCTGCCTTGGGTTCATTGTTTGAACACTTTCCTAATTTAGATTGTCTATGAGTTATTGTCAGAACATTTGTTAGATAACATAATATTTGAATGGTGATTCAAATCACTGTAGAAATCAGCTACAGTTCATGAGCTGTATGTTTATTATGGTATTTTCAATTGAAGATAATTTTGCTTAGAAGCCACAGTTTCTACTGTACAATCAAGAGAAAAAAAATAATTAAAATTACTGGAAGATGTTTCTAATAATTCTGAAACATTTTAGAGCTCCGCGTGAAAGTGGCTTTAGGGACCCCGTTCCTTCTAAAATGAATATTATGCAACATTTATATATATGTATATTTGACTGTGGTAGTAACAATTAAATGTCTGTTATAGATTAAAATTGTGCACATATTTGAGATATTGGTAATTATATATACATTGCCTCTGGGAGGTGGAAATTAAAATTTTTACTGTCACTCAGGATAAGCATGATGAAGGACACCGATAATCTTTTATTTTCAAATTTCATGAGAAGACTTTAGGAACTATTTTTGACTACAAGGTTTTTTTAACTCAGTGTGAATCTTTAATCTTTTCAATCACTTAAATAGCTATGCAGGAGCCTTCTCTGAAATCAGTAATATGTGCAAATGTTTGAAATTACATTTTAAATAGGTAGGTCTACACTGTTTCATCTCCGGGTGGAGTCTAAGGCAACATTAAAGTCTGTAGGGGATCTCTCTGACATCTGTTTTCCTTTTTTACAAGACTTGACCCTATGCTGCTAACTCTGTGTGTGTGCTGGTCGGGGTGTAGAGAGTCTTGTCATGCTCTTTAGGAAGAGGGATGGAATGAAAGCGAATTCTACTTTATAAATTGGACTTTATTTCTCACCTATTTAGTGTTCCCAATTCAGTAACAATGTGAGAGAATTGTGGTGAATCATGACTGGAAATAGAAGAATAATTTTAAGGTTTAAAAGGAGGATGAAACGTAATTGTCCCAGTTGAAGGGCGGCTGTTAATAGTACCGCACAAAATGAAAATAAAGATAACTCTAAACAATTACAGTTACTAGTACTCTCAAACACTAGTACTGTGTAACTGAAAGGTGAAATAACCTAGATATAGTCAGTATTCTAGAGTTAAAGAAAGATCACAGTGGGACTCACTCTTGAGAATGTTGTTTCCATCATGTTTGGGTGAACGGGTCAGAAAAACTGGAGAGAGGGCACAGGAGAAAGAAAAGTCAGAATGGCCTGGGGGTCTCAACACTGTCCTTTGTGACACCTCCAGCATTAGGGTGCTGGGACATGGACTGATGGGAGGCCCAGCCAGTGCAAACCCATCTTTGACAGCTCACTCGAGCGCTCCCCTGTCTGCTGCTGGCTCTGCAGTTACCCCTGGTTTATCACGTGGTGCTGATTCTCCACTAACTCCTAGTGTTTTCCAGTTTAAAGAAAATATCACACTCAGTTGAACCTGGGATTGTGTACTTCACTCTGTGGTGAGGAATTTGCAGGTTGAAGATGTATCATTTTGTTGGAGTAGTGCACAAAAGTATACTCTTCCTCTCAAAACAGGGTGAAAAAGAGGTGTTTTTTTTAAAAGTATAAATAACCTATAGCAGTTGCATGTTGCTCTGGCTGAGAAGAAAGAAAAGAAAAAGATAGCCATCTTTGAAGTAGCAATTGCTGGTCTTAAATGTGGCCTATTTTAATGGCTAATATTGTCTTGGATACTTCACATACTCCTTTTCAGGAAAGAGGACCCTAAACATGGAATTTAGCTCTTCAGCAGTTTGTTTGGCTTAGAAGATTCATCTTTCTGACACTTTCTGCAGTCTTGAACAAAAGAGATCTAAAGGAAAAATCGTCCTTTTTTTCTGTCCTTTGTTCTTTTCCTCTTATTAGGTACATTTTCCACATGATCTTGAAATTGTCCTTTGTGTTATTTAGAATGCACTAATTCACGTTAATTTTCAGTAAAAATTGCTATTTGGTACAATAGTGCATATTTTAGCCTCTGTTCTTGTAGGTATTTTAGCATCTATCCATGGACACATCCTCAGTAGTTTCCTTTGATAAAGTACTCTTATGTCCTGAAAGAGATGACAGATCTCCAGACTGAATGAAAACAAAGGCAGACAGCTGTTACTTGGCAATGTGAAGGATTTCCCTCTTCTTTGAGGATTTTTCTTTGCTTCATTATAATGGGGAAGGAAAAATAAGGTTTCTCTTTTCTCATGTTAACTTGGCATGAATGGACTTCTAATAATGTGATTTATTACAAGAACAAATACATATACGTTTCACAATGCTTTTTAAACTTTCTGTTTAATCTCTGACCACTTATATAAATATATATTTAAGTATATGAGACTTAAAAGTCTCAAAATTAGGAACTTGTCTAGGAAACACTTATGCATGTGACTAACCACCTTTATTTGACTAGTTTTGTTGAAATCAATGTATCTAATGAAGTGACAAATTGGAAAATGAATGTTTTTAGTATTAAAATCTACACTTTCATTGTCTGATATGACACCACTTATTTGAAATCACTTCTAAATTTCTTATTTCACAGTGACTGATAATAGATTATCAAAACCTAGTTAATATATTCAAAACAGAGAAAGTGAGATACAGTACTTGGATCAGCTGAAGGATTAAAAAAACCCCTTTCATGTTTCATTTCCTACCTAATATAAAGGAAGTTTTGCAGTAAATGTCATGCCAGATAACAAATATTTAAAGCACTATATTTACTATTATTATATATTATTTATATATAACATACACAATACATAAGAACATCACAAATTAATCAGTACCTAGCAATCTGAGCAATTTGGTAAGAAGCGTAGGAAGTGATTGCTATTTTCAAGTGACTTCACACTTTGCTATAGTAGTGTTTCTGGAAATTACCTACTCATCAGCATTCATGTTGATTCAAAATGGTTCTGGGGTGGGACATTCTACAGCTATTTCAGAAAGAACATCACCTTCCATTTCACTTGATTAGAAGCATCCTTAAAACATCTGTCTTTAACTCAACTGTTTTAAATTGTGTGCTTCTTGTGTGCTAGTTTAAATATTCTCAGCCTTTCATAGGATTTGTATAATTTATGATTAGAAATCTGTAGAATGAAGGAAACTTGTATAATTTTAAATCTGTGTACCTTTTACTGCATTTCACTTACAGTATAGCAATTTACAATTGCAAATCCTTGAAACCTTCTAAAGCGGATGAACACATATGCAAATCCTTTTATTACCAGTCAACTTTAAAATAGAAAGAGCATTTTTTAGCCTGAAACATTTCCTTACTACACATTTATGTGTTTCCTGTGACATAGAAATTGTCTGGAATTGTCAGTATCTGTCCATCAGTCCTGTATGTACATGTGGAGAAGCAGCAGCTATACCCATATTATTTTCACAGAGTCCTTCCCTACTTATGAACACTGTGTAGCCTTGCCTTTGTGTTTCACCAGAGCAGTTAACTCAAAGTAAGCATAATCTCTGCAGACTCATGGCTGACATGATTTAGATTGGATATCGGGAAGAAATTTCTGACTCTGAGAGTGGTGAGGCACTGGCACAGGTTTCCCAGGGAAGCTATGGATGCCCCATCTCTGGAAGTGTTCAGGGCCAGGTTGGATGTGGCTTTGAGCAACCCGGTCTAGTGGGAGGTGTCCCTGGCTGTGGCAGAAGGGTTGGAACTAGAAGAACTTTAAGGTCCCTTCTAACCTAAACCATTCTATGATTATATAAGATTCTTGTAACACCACCAGCCTCTTAACCCTAAGCAAGGTAACTGAGTAGTTTCAGGAGGATATGAAGCCATCTCACCTAAGAGACTAGGGTGTTCTGAGAGATCTGTCTCATGACATCTGGAAGTTCAGGCTAGATGACCTGCGGCCATCTGTGATCTTTCTGCATGAATCTTTTAACAAATTCTCGGTAAAAAGAACTCACGACCAACTGGTAGGGAATGTGCACCGATAGTTGACAAGAAGGTATATGCGTAAACCTGCGTTTCCCAAAATGATATTAATTGTTAGCCAGAAATGGCAAAATATTAGTGACAAAGTAGTCACACAGAGGTGCTTTGATCACTGATCATGCAGCTAGTTTATATCCCTCATTCCATAGGAACTTGGGTACTGCCCCACTGAGTGAGCATAGCAGCCCTCCTCATTCAATACTACTAGTTGGGGAAACAACAACCTGATGGAGAGACGGTCTGTGTGTCCCTAGTTGTGTTCATTTGATTAAACTGCCAGAGTAGGATTGACAAGCTTCACCCAGTTGCATGCTAGCAAAGCTGAAGTGATGTTAATTGGCTGGTAACCCAGCCTAGCTTTGTTTTTCCCCCAGCAGGATTGAGAGGAACTGGGGTAGGTAGAGTGAACCAGTCAAAGAAAACCATTTCCGTTTAACTTCCCAGTGCAGTTGGAATATGTGTTTTGTTTCCTGTTTCTAGGTGTTTTGGGTTTTGGTTTTTGGTTTCTTTAAACATGTGGAAGAATGTTTCACATTAATTGAAAAATCTTTCCAGTGTATTTTATGGCTGTAGTAAGCTCCATTTATTTCTTGAAATTCAAGGAGATGTGTTTGAGGAACATTATTTTTTTCCTGGTTACATCCAGTCATTGCTTTTGCAGAACTGGTGTAACAATGTACTCCTTTACTAGCTGAGATATACAGATATACCCATATGAAAAAAAAAACAAACTAAACAAAACACAGATTTGGCTTGTTATTAAAATGAATGCAGGTGGTGGTTTCCTTTCTAATTTCCTTTCTGTTTTACTGAATTGTAAATAGATAAATGTCCAAAATGAGAATTAGCTGGTTTTGTTTTTAGAATGCTGAAAATATTTGTTATTTGTGCAGTTTGAATCCAGTGAAATAAAAACCATCCCTGATGGTAAGGGGTGCAGTAGGAAAGGATATAATATACCAGAAAAATGCTTTACTGTCTAACTTGCATAACTGTAGTATGACTCCTCAAAAAATATAGGTTGTGCTGTCACTTATTTTCCAACTATGGATAGTGGAACATTCCCTATAATCACTTGAAGGTTTAAATGAAATGTAGAAAGAGGCTATGAATAATAAAAATTATGCACTGTTTTGATGGGAAAAGAGCATTTCTCAGAGTTTATGAATGTCTGAGCAATGACAAAAAAAAATACAGAAAAAGTATTGGATTTGGGTTTCAGCCAAAGCACAGAACTTTTTTTCAAGCTTGATTGAACATTTACAAGCACCCCTTAAGTTTTGAGAATTAAGCAGGGATAAAATTTAAGTTAAACTGTTAACTCAGACAATAGGGTTTAACTCACACATATAGCCTGGATGTTTCCTAACATATTAATACTTTTAAAAATGAAGTATCACTTCGAGAAACTACATATGGTGGAACACTTGGGCTTGGTAAGTGACACTGGCCCAGTGTCTCTGCATGACTGGATGTTTCTGTTGATCTTAAAAATAAAAGTGCAATGAAAAACATGGTCAACGTTATCAAGTTTAGTAAACTGGAGCTGCATTTTTTTTATTCTCCTCCTGCCAAAAACAACCCCAAAAGCATACCACCTTGAATGTTCATCCTGCCTTTATAATTGTGTTCAGACTTCAATAAAGTTTGAAAAAATGACTAGAAAATATAATTTTCTTTGGGATTGCATCTTTTTATGCGTCTATGCTTTTTTATTTTTTCCCACTGCTTGTGTATTCAACCTAATAGATTGTCTTTATATATGTCTTTCTAAATTTATTGTGTTAGAAGAAATTGTACTAGTGGCTGCCAATGTAAGAAACTATGATTTCACCAGACTTGTTTCTTTCCTGTTGACCAACGAGGGTCTGATTCTGGTGAATTCTTTTAGTATATAATTTCCAAATTTAGCTTCAACAGTCAACTTTAGACTGTGGGCCAGTGAAAAGCCTTGAGCCTGGTATTGAGCCGCATTAAATGACAACAGATCTGGTGTTATCAGGACATGAAAGATGTTGTTCTTCACATTCCAATTACAAGTCTTCTTGCAGTCCTAAGTACCTCTATTTAAAAGAAAATAATTACTTAAAAAAATCCCTACGCTAAATACCTTATTGAGATGTAAAATATTAATCGTTAGTACCATTTTGATTTCTCTTTATATTTAAAACAGTATTTTAACTATGGCTTGGCGTTTTCCTTCCAGGAACAAGTTTTTGGTTGCTTAGTAGAGTAACCTCTTTGTGTCTAAGCGGTCATTTATTGATGTCTTTTTGGATATTACTATGCAGGCACTGCAGTCAGCTTCTGAGGCAGCAGACCTTTTGCAGGGCTGAAGGAGGCCTGGGGAAGGAGATGTTTAAGCAAAGAATGTTTGCTTTTTGGTGTCACATTGGTTCTCTCGAGACTGCTCAGCTAAGGAAAGAACAATGCCTAGACATAGTATTTGTTATCACACAGCAAGACAGCTTAGTCTTTGATATCAATGTGCAAATTCTACATTAATGTATTAGGAATTGAAGTGTAATTAAAAAGATACCTGGTCAAAAGCATGAGGATTTTGTAATTAAACAAGTTAAACGAGTTTCATGTTTAACTAATATACTACACTAAACAGAAAGGCATGCTCCATTCAATTTTAATGTATGTAGTGAATCCAGGTAAGAGATATTGATATATGTGATTTATTTTGTACCTTAGGATTTAACTGCTCAAATAACCTCTTTATTCCAGGAAGACCTTTACTATGGAGCTTTACTACCATGTTGCTTTAACAAAGATGCATTTAATTTTGGTTTTGTACAATCTGAAAATTGGAGTAATATGTATAATCATTTGTGAGGCTGATATGATAGAACAAATGTGTCATGAAGTCTGGAAAGTGCTAAGTATAATTCAAAAGCAATTTTTACAATTGCAGTAAGTGACCCAAGGAATTAAGTGTAGCACTTTGGGAAACTGTTCTGGACTAGGAAAAATACCTCTTAGATTATACTATTTTCTTATCAAAATTACTAATTTCTCTCAAGAAATAAAAGAGTGCATGAGATTTTTATACAGTTTAAATTGGTCTAATCCATACCAACTGAGAAAATGGTCTTTTATTTTGCAATAAAAATTTCTAGGAGACCTAAATAATTCATAAATTCCAATCTCATTTTCAATAATAAATAAGTGGAAGCTTAATTCATCTTTATTTTCAGTGTATTTAAAGCACTAAATAAATTTGATTTTTTCCACACATTCATAATTAACTTTCCAGTAAAATTAATCTTTTAAAAATATATAATATTACCTTCATAATCTATCAGCAGCCTATGTACAGGTCTCATATTTAATATGATACAGTTTATTCTCTTATAGATGGTTTCTTTCATGGTTCTGAGTTTGATTAAGAAGAGAAGGGCCTGCCTGACCTATTAACTGTATTCTAGAACTTTTTGTCCATCTGAATAATCTGGATTTCAGTGAAACATGCCAGCATTTCTTTAAGACTCCTTGTACATCCAAATACAAACCAGTCATAGTTGTGGCGTTAAACTGTTGCAATAAATTCAACTTAAGGATCTCTTATTGTTGTTCCTCTTACAACAGCTAATTACACTATATGCGATTTTGAGACTGACCTCTGTGGATGGAAGCCGCTAAGCCTAAGTGATGCTGACTGGAGCATGATGAAAGAAGAGCCTCCCCTTGGCAGGAGACTCCCTGGCAAAGGTCGTACAACTAATACTGCACACAGTGAAATTTCCTTTATTATTATTATTAATTTATTAATATTATTATTTTACTAGTTCTGTGAAGAGTATTTGTACTTGTGAATGGTGACAGGCTGATAATAAACTGTTTCGAAATGGATACTACACAGTATTTATAAAACATAGGTAACGTTACAGAAAGCTAGTCTTTCAGGTGTGCCTTTTCTTAGATGTGATTTTGTTAATGTGTCTTTGTAACCTTTATTTTCTGCTGGGCCAATCAATGAGGTGTATGATTCTGGATGCAGCCTTAGTTTTTTGAGATGCTGACCTTTGAACTGACATAGCTAACTTTGTTCACGCATATCATAAGCACATTGTACCGGATATTCACACAGGAGCCATTCTTGAAAATACTATTTACACAAAATATGACTGTAGCTTTTTGTAGAGTGCGGGTAAATTAATCTGTTTTGTCTGGAAAAACTAGAGTGAATGTAATATCCTTTAAACAGTTGTTCTTCTTCAGCCTATTGTTGCTGTACAATGCATTCAGCTGGAAAAAGTCTATTCCAGTAGAGGGTTGTTTTAAAGTATTTTATCAAAATGAAAATGTGATTACAGTATATGTATAAAACTAAAACTACATAGCGTGTTTGTCATTGTCAAATAATATTGGTAAATATTCTGTTACTTCAACTCTTTGAAATTTGTCTGTTACACTGCTTCCAGTGGAGATTGGATTACTTTAAAATCTGTGTTACAGTCCAATACCCCTTTAAAGTTAAATTTTTTTCATGATGTATATCATCATACAACCAGACCTCCACCCTTCTCTTTTATGTTCATATCAAAAGAATGTGAAATATGAAGTATTCCACTTCAAGCATTCAAAGGTAGAGGAATTCCACGATTAAAATTTGCCTGTGCAAACCCTACTGGGGTTTGAGTATGTGTGTGCATGCTATATAATAACTTTAACTGCATAATCATATGCCTTTTTTCCACTGGTTCCCAGTGATGAAGTGCGCCAAAGTTGCTGTTCGCTTTCTCAGTAGCAAATGTTTTATTGTTTCTTTAGAGTGGCACTCGATCTGCATTACTGCACTGTCTGCAAACGTTACTGCGTCACGGCTTCCAAACTCTCACAGCTCCAGAGAAGGGCACTGATATGCCTGTGTCTTTCCAGTGCGGGTTGTTCTAGGTGCTGGTGAGATCTGAGGTGTAATGTGGTCATAATGAAGGCTGCTGGTAGAAACATCTGCTCCGCAGCCGAAGCAGCATGTTAAATTAGCCCGTATGGAACTATATGCTGCTGCACTTAAGCTGCTTTGATACCTGAATCTTTACAGTCATTAGGTTCACATCTTTACATGTTGCTGTGAGTTGAAGCCTCAAGCAGATCTTAAGGTTACCATGCAGCACCTCTCAAGCCCAGTAATGATGTATTCCCCGTATAAGTTAGTGCAAAGGTCTATCTGAGGTGGTTTTGAACCAATCTATCACTGTGGCTGCTACAGCCAAATCACGGATTTAGAATTAGGCTTCCAGAATTCAAGCAAGTTTTTGCCAACATTAAATCAAGGTCCTTTGGATTGCAACAGTTGCCTGCGATACGGCAGAGTGTTTGTCTCTCTTCTCTCCTGGGGAGGGCAGCAGCAAATTTTGATTAATGAAGATCTTAACAAGGCTACTGTAGAGGCTCAGCTGCAAATTAAAAGAGGATCCTTTGAAGTACTCTTGCATTCCAATGAGGGGAGCTTCCCTCTCGCTGCAGAGAGCGGCGCGCCGGTTTGTACAAGGAGCTGTAACGGTCACCTCTTTGTGCCAGCCTTGCTAAAACGATGCGATTATTCACATGGGGCTGGACTTAACCCTCTGCTTTATTATGTATCCATGGGAAATAAATGGCTAAGGAGTATGACTGTGGAAGCACAATAGCTGATTTTCCAAGATGTAAGGCAATATGTGTAATATCAATGCGCAAACAAGACTGAGCCTTTAGTGTTGTTTTGCATAGACTTTCATGAAAAAGTCTCAGTATTCAGTGAAGGCAGCACTGACGGCATTCAAAATATGCTGCTTTAGGGCCCCTCGAAGATGTTTATCCTTCCCTACCTTTGTCTGAAGCACATCTGCTGTAGTTCAAATCCAAAGGCAGTTCGTTTGCCAGAGTTCAGATTAGATCTTTAATTAAGCTTTCATCCCCACTAGCACAGACAACAATGTCAAGTCTGTGGACCCCATGAGAAAATATAGCTTATTCCATTGGCTCCCGTGGTCTGCAACATTGTTAGCATGCTTAAAACTGGCTGGGCCATGCTGACAGTGAATACTGTACCCTAAAGGAAATTCATTTTTGTTCTAAATTCTGTTTGAACTGTTATTTAAGCCAATTAAAATGTGTCCTTTAGGGATCCCAGCTGAGATCTATGTTGTTTGATCTCCGGGCTGGTCAGAGTTGCAATTCTGCAGTCCCTTCGCTCTCCTCAGCCTGAGTGGAGAGCAAAAGGGCATTGTGCAGAAGTGATGGGAAGTAGTTGTAGATGATGAAAGTCTTAAGGTTTTTGCCTAAAGAGGGCAGATTAAAAAAAAAAAAAATACATGCAGTGGGTCTGCACAGTAATGCCCTCACAGAAGCAACATCTGAACTCCCTTTGCAGGGCTCTGTATTTACTTCCTCAGGCTTAAGTACTTACAGGCACTGTGACAGGGTGGCCTTAGCAATGGCTGCCCAAATACCCTTTTTTCCTTCCCCCTTTTTCCTCATCTTTGGACTGAGTCAAGTTAATTTTACTATGGATGGAAGAGACACGAGCGTTTAGCAATTCTGTTTTGTCTTTGCCTACATAGACATAGGTTGTCACAGCCCTGTTAAAAAAACCCCTCCTCGTTATCCACAGAGACTGAACTGACGTTAAAGTTGTTTCATTTGTTTACGTGTATGAATAAGCTTTATGTGCCTCATCGAGCACATAGTTGCCTCTCTGAAGTAGCTGTTTGGCACTGGAGCATGACATATTTGTCATATTTCTTTGATTTTTTTGTTTACAGGAGCATACATTTACTTCAGTGGATCGCATCAGATGAACGCAAAGATGGCCATGTCCCATCTGGGAAGTCCTTTCCTTGTCAAGTTGTCCCCTGGGCTTTCCTGCTGCCAGGTAACAGTTTGATGTTAACTGGAAGAGGGTAGATTTAGACTGAATATCAGGAAGACATTCTTTACAGTGAGGGTAGTGAGGCATTGGAATTGGCTGGCCAGGGAAGCTGTGGAGGACCCATCCCTGGAAGCGTTCAAGGCCAGGTTGGATGGAGCTTTGAGCAACCAGGTTTAGTGTGAGGTGTCCCTGGCCACAGCAGGATGGTTGGAAACTAGATAATCTTTAAAGTCCCTTCCAACCTAAACCATTCTATGATTCTATGAACTGTCACCACCTTTGTAAGCTGTCACACGCCAGATGTGCAGATATGGTATTCTTCATGTGGTAAGTGTGGCAGGGAAAATCTGGCTCCACTTCGATACTAGTGGAAGGAGATAGAGACTCATTCTTTGGGAGGAGGGAGATGCATCAGGCTATTAACTGCTTTGCTACCAAATTTTTATATCTGATTATTATTTTTCTAAAGCAGCCACCAGGTGGCTCAGATTTAGGGCTGTGCTTCAGGTTTTCGTGTTCTCTGACAAACTGAGCTGGACAACATCATCAGGGCCATATCAAGTCATAGTGAAAGTGGCCTGCCTTCCAAGCAAAAGCTGGCAATGAGTCACACTGTCACCTGTAGGCAGGAAAGACACATCCAACGTCCCTTAACAGGAGGTCTGAAGTTGTTATATAGATTTAACTATGTTGGTGTGACCAGAGAGAATTAGTTACCGTGCCCCAGACAGGTACTAAATTTTAATTGATGGTTTGAGGAGAATGCTTTTTAAACTGATGACAGTGCTGGAGAGTTTACATTGGAGTGCTGTTTTTGTCAAACGTCTCGTTGCTCAGTGGCAGAATGCAAATGCAACCAGACAGGATGGTTGTTGATCTGAGAAACTAGAAAGCTACCTGGAAAAAATGGATCAGGAGGGCTAAAAAATAGAAAAGTCTTAGATGAAAAGTGAAAACACAGTTTTATAACTAGAATGTTGGCATTTTCAACAAAATATGTATTTTTGTAACAGAACTTGGAGAAATATATTAAATATATATAATTATATTACTAAAGAACATAATACAAGAAAACCTTCCTAACTGCATTTTTGTTTATCCTTTTAGCCACTGAATAAAGTGAGTAGGTGCTGTAGAATTTTATAAGGTATTTTAATTTCTTCTGAGGCTTTATTTGTTTTCTATTCTGTAACTTTTCAAAGCTTATGCCATATTGCGGAGAAGCTAAGTTGTGTAGTTATGGCACCATTCTACTACATAATGCATCCTGATTTAAGAAGTCACAGGGAAGAAAAGGAAAAGAGAGGGAGAGCTTGCCAAAATAATTTTATTGTGTTCAGTGGTAAAAAGAGGCTTTAGAGAAACAAAATTTAGACTGGTTGCTTAATTTTTCAGACTCAATGTAGAATAGAAACTGCAATTTCACTTAGGAAAACTTCTTTTAAAAAATAAAAATGTCAGAAAACAATGTGTTGAGGAACTGGATTTAAAAGGCCCAACAAATAGCAGAATTTTATTCCAACAGGACATAGGCTTATTAGTTTTTTCCCAGTGTAAGGGAAAGTGTTGCTTTAGGTAAATCTGTTTTACTTGAGATTGTGGCTGACTTGGACTGTATACATCAATGAGTCATCAGATCTCAGTTGAATAGTTATAACTTGCAGCTGTGGTGTAGAAGCCTCTTAAATAATTTAAGAACAGCACCTCCCTGTCACTTAATGCACTCTCTGAGTTCTTAATCTTCACATGGCTTCTTAGTGTTGTGAAGATTCAAAATTAAATAGATGCAGAGTGAAATTAAGAAAAATGCTGCTGCAGGGAACACAGAAGGCCTCTCAACATCCCATTGGAGCCCTGCACGTCGCATTACCCCTGGATACCAACAGCCTTTGTACGCGAAGTAGACTCGTTCAGACAGTTCCATATCTCTTTTGTAGACATTGATACTGAGTAGATAAGCACCTTTCAAGTTCAGATTAACTTATCTTGGAATCCTTTCAGGTGAACTGGGCACAACTGGTATGTGAATCAATGAATCACTTTGGTTAGATCTATTGCAGAGTTTGGTCTGCATTCAAAACAAATACAAATGCAGCAGGGATGCAAATACAGTTCTCTAGTTCAACATCAGATAATAAACTAATTTTAATTTTGAGTATGTACGTATTGAATGTATTTAGTTCCCAGATTCAATACAAATTAGGGCAAATTCTTATCCAGCTACACATCTCTGAAAAGAGAATGTTTTTAAAGACTGGAAGCCTGGCTTTCTGCCACATTTTCCCTGCAGACTTTTATTTCTGGGAAAGAGCAAGGAGTAGGAGTTGCTCATTAGGATGTGTATTGGTGTGTTATGCTCTCTGTGTATAAATGTAAGATGTTGCCCTCTGTTGGATGTCCCACTGAGAGGATAAAAGGATCAACATAAAGAGATCTATGTTTATTAATAGCTTTACAAGTTCTTTGACTCTAGTTGTCTAAGAAAAAAAAAAAAGAAAATTGGAGAATTGGAGTTGAGCGATAAGTTTTGTATTGTGCCCTACTGGCTAATTGAAGCTTAGAAGTAACTTCTTTCTGCAGCTTCTTGTAGCTGAGTCTTTCTGTAGATGTCAGCTAAAACCCTTCTTCATTTAGCTCATTTTTGGACTTGTGGAAGCAAATTTCTAGTCCTAGCTCTTTTTTTTTATGGCTCTTTAATGGACAGAGTAGTCATTGTAAAGTAGAACATGTAGACATAGAGAGGGAGGGTAATTTTATTTCTTATTTAATGAACACAGATTTGTTTAAAAAGCTGTTTTATAAACATAAACCTTACATCTAGATTGTTTAGGGTATAGTTCTTCAAACAACTCATTTTGAAAAGCGTTTGTATACCTGCTGCTTTATATTCCTTAAGCTTTCTGGTGGGGGCGGAAAGTTACATGAAAGTATTTCAATTTATCAGTAAGTCGTGAGATTATTTTATATAATACAAGATTTTCAAGTGGGGTAAAAGAAACACTATGGGAAATTGAGAGACCAAGTCCACAAGCCATGACGCCAGAATTTATTAAAAAGTAGCAGTGTGTTGTAACAACAATATTTCCACCAGTAACCACTGATCTACCTTGTACTATGTAACATACGCAAAAAGAAACTCTCCTTCATACATAGCAGATGTTGTATCTTTGGTATATTTGTCCATTTTATGGATTAAGTTAAGGTCCAGAAGTGAAAGGTAGTGAATCCACATGCATGATGATTTTCAGATTATTAGTCAATGATTTGAATGTAAGGAGTTCTCAAATTCATCAGTCCTGTTCTTCAAGTTCCCTACCACGCTGAAGGGCTACAGCTTTAGCAAAGACACTAATATGATATTTCATTGAAGAAATGACTCCTCTTGGAGTCTGGTTGCTCTTAAACTACTCTTTTCCTTGAAAGTAATAAATAAATACTTTTTATTAGAAAGATGTCTTGGGGACAAACAATGAGAAGACATGTGGAAGGGGACATTGTTGAGGGTATGGCTGGAGGCACACCCACGGAAGGAGGTGATCTGTGCTGGAGGAGGTACAGCTTTGAGAGGGCTGCAGCTGGGGGTGACCCATGCTGGGACAGGGACACCCCCAAGAGACTGTGGCTGTGGGTGACGTATGTTGGGGTGGGGACAACCCAGAGGGACAGCGGCCTGTCAAAGGAGCTGAAGCAGGGGAAGAAGGGTACAAAACTGCAAGCAGGGGAGGGGAACTTGTAGGGAGTGCCAGAAAGAACCCACTGCTCCCATGCCCAACCTCCTGCTCCACCTGTTGCCTCAACAAAGGAATTGTGCAAGACTAAGTGTAACGTGCAGTCAAAAATAAGGAAATTAAGACTAGGAAGGGGATAGGCTAAGTGTTTGACTTAAACAGGCCTGGGGGAGGAAAGGTCTTTGCTCAAGTGTGTGTTTAAGAATTTGTTTTTCTTTTCCATTTTTCTCGGTAGTGCAGCCAGTGGTTAGAAGGTTTTATTTAAATCACAGTAAATCAAATTAAATAAAAATTACAGCACCGCCCTAAGGCTGTTTTGACTGTTATAGTCCTTCGTATAATGCCTTTCCACAACCCATAGAGTCTATTGTGTCACCTGTCTTGCTGGAATAAGAGACTTAAATTTTTTCATGTCTAACTGAAAGCTGGTTAACACATTCATCTGTGTTTGTCCTGAGGCTAAAGATGGCTGTTCTTGTATTTGTTATTGTCTTGCAAAAAAAATACGTTTCATTTGGCTGTTACCCTGAAATGATCTGTATTCTTTAACTCTGTTTAAAAGTTGATATTACACTAAAAAAAAAAAAAAAAAAAGGAAACTTTCTCTTTGTGGTGTGCTGATCCAAGATTCACAGTGTCAGATCAAATGAAGATGGGCAGAGAACTAGGTGGGAAGAGCTATTTTTACAGCTCTTGGTTTACCTTCACAAAGATTCAAGTATTATTCAAGGCTTTTGCAGGGAAGTAAAGAGTCTGCAGTTGAAGAAATTTTAGTCTTTCACTACGTGAAGAAGCATGAAGGACTCAGGGAATTGAAAAAAAAAAAATAATATTAGTCTTTGAAAATCTTATTTCTTCCCTCCAGTCCTCAGCAAAATTTTTGCCTGGACAGTATTTTTAAAAAATAAAAAAATAAATGCATCAGCTTTACTCTGTATTGCAGGGCAAGCATAATGAACTGGGATTCTCACTGTTCTCTGATCTTTTCTGCTTGACAAGCAGCTTCTTGTAGCCTCATCCACCTATAGGTTTTTTATCTTCCCATATATTTGTGAATCCACTTGTTTCAGGAGATCAATATATTATTTTAAACACCTGTTTTCAGATAACTTTCATTTGTGTTACTTGTGGAAATAAAAGATAAAATTTCATTCATATAAGCACCTGAACTATAGCATTTCTGAGATTAACATAGTTATGAAGCTTCTTTGAGAAGTTTCTAAGTCCTTACTAAGCTAAAAAAAGAGAGGTCATATCAGTTGGTCTGCATAAGTTGATAGGTACAAGTTAAAACTGAGTTTTAAAAATAAGATTTACTTTTAATTATGCTTTTATCTTTGGACATAATACTGCTCCTTAACATACCATATTTTCATACATCTCTCTTTTATGCCAAGGCTGTGTTTAGATCTGTTGTGTCATTCTGTGTTATAATATACGTATAAGAGTTGGTACTGAATTTATTGCAGATTGGAGATAGAGTTTTTAAAGCATTTCATTAAAAACTCTTTCAACAGGTAAGATTTTGGTATCGGTTATCTCCAGATTCCCAGCTTTCTGTCTTTAAGAGAACTGCATCGGATGGAGGTTTGGAAAAATTGTGTGACATTTCAGGATTGCCTGGGATGCAGTGGAGTAAAGTGAATATACCTATAGAAAGTGCAGCTAAGGACTTACCTTTTCAGGTAATTAAAAATTACTCTAATTTGGCCATTAAGATTAATTTATTTTCATAATGAAATATAAAAACAGACCTTCTATTCTTTAATGCTCATATAAAAAAGAATTCCATTTATCTCTTTCAGTAGATGTAGCTATTAAAGAACATCACCATTGTTTCAGTATTTTATATATTAGAATCACTCTTTTGTAATAAAAATCAAGTAGCAATAGCACAGTAGCTTTTATAAAGTGAAATTGTTCTAAAAACTGCAGATACTTCAGTTTCCAACATTGCTCACAGAAACAATTAGCAGTTTTTGAATTTTATTTTACTTTTACATAATTTCAGCTGCTACACTTTATTAAAACTTAGAAAGGAATGGTTAGGAGATCCAGCAACTCAAATATAAAGGTTCAGTAAATCAAAATTCAAGTTTTGGTCTCTCTAATTTATGTCTCATCCATAAAACGTTCTAAAAGTACGGGCCCTCAGTTCTCATTATTAGTAAGTTATGACTGAACTTTACTTCCTTTTGTGATCTCCTGAATATTTCCTTGTATTTATAAACGCATCCTTACAGTCCCTACATTTACCATACCACATATTGTTGACTTCAGCAGGCGTAGTATAGATGAGCATTAATTAATTAAACCATCATATTTGGTAACTCTGAAAGGAATATATATCTCTCTTTATTATCTCACCTCAAATGAACTAATTTACTTCTCTGTCTTTAAAGATTGTTTTACAAGCTACTATTCTTACGACAAACGCCACTGTTGCTGTTGATGACATCAGCATAACAGAGGAATGCGGAGTTGTGAATAAAACACTTCCAGCTGTCAGCCAAGAAAGTGGAGGCAAGTTCTGTGGTTTTCAATACATTTTACCTGATGTCTGTTGTGTACAATTATGATTCAACTGACAACTCGAAGATACCTTTAACAAGGTAGGGGATAATCTGAGGAAAAAGTCCACTCTGCTGTAATCAGTCATCTATAATGAAGACTCTCAACCAGCGTTACACACTCTGTGCTGTTAAGTAGTTTGCACTAGTTCTGTGAAGTAAGCTGTTGTGGAAATTTCCAGTTAATCCACCATTTAATACATAGTACCTGCCCATGTTCACACTCGGATGTGGAGACAGAAGGAAAGCATCTTACACCTTCCACTGAAGAGCAATTTCCACTGCATTATTTTTAGGTGAAGAAGATGCTCCCATCCTTACTGTCAAATATCAAATATCTAACATACAGTAAGTGCACACTAAACTTGTCTGCATACCCACACTCTGTAATCTTGAAGTGCAAACAGCTGGAAATATAAAATAACTGTAACCTTCTGTCAAACTGCTGTTTCTGGTCCTCTTGAATATTAATGACTGCTTTTCTAAAATGGCATGGGCACATACGCAGCCAGTGGTAATACTGATGGGCTGTACCCAGCAGATATATGAATTTCTTTATTGGAAAATTTTAAGGCAAAACAGAAAAGGTCGGTGTTGTGTTTTTAAGGCTTCTCTGATCCTTATTTACAGTCTGGTTGATGATAGCTAGGGCTTCTAGTGCTTTGAAGAAACATTAATTTGCTTTAATTATTTTCCCTACAACTCCCCTGTTTATCCATCAGTCATGAGGATATTATTTTTAGAAGGGAGGGCTTTTTAAAAAAAAAGTCTGTCTGGATAACTGGACTATCAAAATAAGCTAAGTTAAACAAAAAATGAAAAGCTGCATGTCATTTCTCTCACTTGCTCTCCTTCTAGAAATCTACCAAAGAAGAAAACAATAGACTTCGGCTTTTGGTTTTCCCATTCATTGAAATTTGGGGTGTTTTCTAACGTGTGGTTTGAGGTGAAAACTAGTAGTGCTACAACATAAAACTTTTGGCTTCTTGGAATTATCATTGTGTCCTGAACGCAGAGAAACCACTGCTACCACAGAATTTTTTTCTGAAAGACCTGCTCCTGACTGTTGGGCAAACAGCAGGCTGCTGTACACAGCACCTCATCTTTGAACTGGAGCCTGGCCATGTAACTTTAAGGGGTTTTTGATAATTCTTCACACAAGTGTTTGAATATTGTGGAGACTAAAGTATAATATAAGAGCATCAGACAGTAATACGTTATGGTATAATCTAGCTCACTTCATAGGTGGTATGTTCCATATGCCGTACATCAATATATTCAAAGAAGACAAAAAGTACTTTTTAGAATTTTGTATACATGTGTCTTTACTTAAATTTTCCTTTCTGAATTTTAAGGGGAAAGAGAATTTGCAGATGCTAATTCTTCATCTTTTTACTGTCCACCGGGACTTTTTTCATGTGGAGATGGACAATGTATTTCATCTGTCAAATTTTGTGATTTCACACCAGACTGTTCAAATAACCATGATGAAGCCAAGTGCTGTAAGTGAAAATTTAAAAAATCTAGGTCATTAGGCTCCTATGACTATGTTTGTTTGTCCTATTTGCTAGACTTTCATGACTTCATAAATGTAATTTAATTAACAGTAAAAGCTCTTGAGAAATACTGAATTCATGTTGATTCTATTCTGATTTTTTCTTTTTATTTTCTGTAGCAACTACTTCTCTCCTAGCATTAAAACCAGAGAAAAGGTCTTTGATTAATTTAGTGGAAAGCGTTGCTTAAAATGTAGCATTTTATTTTATAACACTTAAGATGTCAAATATCAGGTACAATGTTATACTGAATAAAATCTTAATCTGTAAGATATTGGAAATTGATTCTGGAAGCCATTGTAAAATAAACCAAACAGAAATTCTGCACACACTTTTGCACACATCTCTCACACATGCAAAATTACACTTAAAACACTGTGGGAAAAATACATTGCACTTGTACAAATTTGGAAATTCTTTGGCACCGATGTGTAAGGTGCCTCTTATTAAAGGGTAGATGGTCCTGCAATTAGACCTGAGACACAGTGAGACAGAGAACACTGAAAATGCAGTGGTTACAGACTCGTGTTCAAATTGTGTGTTTTGTATACTTAATTTTGATGTGAAGATTCCACAGCTGGACGGGTAAATAAAGCATCTGTGCACAGACATGGTCAAAGATATAATTTAGGCTGTGTCAACATTTTCTGTTCAGATGTCCTGTGACTCCTGTCTGGGCTATGTGCCCGGTTTTTCTCTGCGCAGAAACTAACGTGTAGGAAATTAGAGAAAGGTGGTGCATCTTGGATTCCTTCTCCAGTGTACAGTCAAGAGAGAGCTTGGAAGTGTTCCGGGGCCTCTAATATGTAGCTTGAAGAATCTTTTTATTCATTCAATTACCTGCTCTGTGTAAGAAATCATGGTTATGGTTTCCATCTTTGAAAATGAGTCTCTTGCTTTTCCGCTGAACTATCAACAATGCTATAAAAAGCATGATGCATTTTCAAAATGAGTTGCCATGAGCAATAGTTAGTTCAGTTGTCTTTTGAAAATAGAACATGATGGTTTCCAGCATCCGCACAAATAACGGAAATATTGTAGACAAGACCCTTAGAGGATTTTCTGACTGTGCTTTGTTATTGCAATGGCTTCAGCTGGGATAGAGTTAACTGTCTTACTAGCAGCTGATGTAGTGTTATGTTTTGGATTTGGGATGAATGGTATTGATAACGCACTAATGTTTTTAGTCGTTGCTAGGCAGTCAAGGCCTTCTCTGCTTCTCATACTGCCCCCACCAGTGGTTCTCTCCCCCATCCCACTGAGGGGGGAGCGAGCAAGCAGCTGCGTGATGCTGGTTGCCAGGTAGGTTTAAACCGCAACAGTTATGCATCACAAAGCATAAACTTCCTTCACAGTGCTAATGGAATCCACAATCCATACGTATACTTTATAGTTTTTCTTAGGAACTTTGTGAGGTGTTGCTCAGATAAATAATCTGACTTTTAGCAGTTAAATAAATGTACTTTTAACAGATAAAATCATTAATTACATCTTCTAGTTGTAGTCATGCAATATCTCTACAGTGTTAGTATCTAGTTTTTCTTAACTAAAGCACTGGTGTACAGTGTTTTAGTTGTTTAGAAAGATTTATATCCAAAATATACAGAGCTTTAAGTTAGGAAATGGCACTCTTTAATTAGGTACCTTTTTGATTAGCTAAATCCAGAAATAACTATTAGATGTTCCCTAGGCAGAACATCTTTCCTCTTGCGGGCCAGAGTGAAGATGGGGGAAAAAATTCTGCCGTTACCATAGAATGGTTGAGGTTGGAAGGGAACTCTGAAGGCCATCTAGTTCAACCCCTCTGCTTAAAGCACAGTCCACCAGAGCAGGGTGCCCAGAGCCTTACACAGTTGGGTTTTGACTGTCTTGAAGGACAGAGACTACACAACTGCTCAAGGCAACCTGTTCTAGTGTTTGATCACCCTCGCAGTACACCACCACCTACAACAATCATTGTCTGTTGCTTCTGCTCATTTCACTGGACACCACTGAGAAGAGTCTTTACTTCTTTACTCCCTCCCTTCTCATGTTATTTATATTAAAATTCATATTACACATATCCCTTTTTGATTTACTTCATGTTTTTGTACTTTTCTTCAAAATGTGCTTAAACATCCTATTTATTATGGGGTTATGATAGTCTGGATTGCTCTCCCATTACCATTAAACTCAGGAGCTTTGTTCTCTGACTGAAGGGTAATATTTACAAATAAATAGTTTAATTAAAATTATTCTAAATAGATTTAGTTTCATGCAAGCTCTCTTTCACTCCTCTGGGATTGCAGTTAACCGACAACATTTAATCAAGAAAACTAAAATCTCCTGTTTTCACTTTGAATACAGTCATTCCTTTTAGCTATTCAGTCTGTGTTTTTATTTCAACATTATATCTAAAAGTGAAGACAGGTGTCCACTTAGGTATTTAACCAGTCCTAGATTATCCTTAATTGCAAGCTTCCTATATGGCAACCCATTTTCTCTTTGTTTTTTTCTCTAATTATATGACTGAAGAGACTTTTATTATATCCAAGTCTCACTTGCCCAGACTGTACATTAACAATGCTATGCTAAAGGTTAAGCTATGGAGTAGTTATATTTATGGTGATCTTTGCTATAAATATATTGCTTGCTTATAAATCATTGTTGTACTGCTGAGTCGGCTCAGTGTGTGTTAGTGCTGCAGCTTGTTGCATGGGAAACAGAATGTAGGTACACAAATGTCTCTGCAAGTAGTATTTCATGTTGACTTGCCTTTCAACACATTAATTGGTAGTCTAAAGCACTAGAATATCTCTTATAATTCTTCCAGAAAGTTTATTTCACCATCTTTGTGCTCACCTCATCACAGTATTCCAGTCATGACAGGATGGCAGAAGTGTGGTGGAAGCACTGTTTAAATCCATTCTTGTACAATTACTTTCTACAGTTTCTTATATGTATTCATGTAATTGGACACAAAAATTTAATTTTTCTCAGTCACTTTTCCTAATTTACTAGCTTGGCTAAGCACAGATGTTTTGTTGACTTCACCACCTACAACTGCTTTGTTCTTTTCATCAATATTAATGTTTTTTTCCATGATTCTCCATCTGCTAGTGATTGTACGCTCCTCAGCCTTGGTAATGTAAGTTTTTCCTTTTGGTATCAGAACCAGGCAAGGATATTTTATGGTCTTAAAATATCTTCCTAAATATTTTTCATTTAAATCTTTTTATCTTAGAGTCCAACAAGATGATTTCCTTAGGTGCTTGGGTCCACCAAGCCCACTGAACAAGCAGGGTCTCCATGCAACTCTCTCATCTTACAGCATCAATCCTTGATTTTCATTAAAACTCAGTTGTGTTCTTTCTGTCAGGACTGGAATAATTCAGTTGAAGATCTCCGCTTCTCGGAGTGTTTTTCTTGTCTCACTGTAGATTTCTGAGTGTCCAGTTCTTGCAAGAAACTGTCGTTGTTACTTCTCTTCATGTAGAGGACGATCAGTGAATTTGTTTGCTGCACTGACATTCCCTTTGGTCTTAGAGCCGTATTCACATTCTTGATCCTGATGCAGGAAGAGATTATTCTTTCTTGCAGGTTTCTAGTTGCGTTTTACAAAAATAAATGTCCTGGACTGAAAAAAATCATTCAAATTTATTCTGATTAGCTGAGAAAAGTAAAAAAATAAAATATAAGCTATTAAATGTTCTCTTTCTTGAGCACCGCTACTCCTGACTATTAGTTTACAGACTTTCTTTTACAGCTGAAGAATTTACTATGGCTATAAAGCTATTATACGGGACTTCCATGCATTAAAGCAGAAGAGAAAAGCAATTGCCTTTTTCAAGCCAGAGAGATGTACAGCAGTGACCTAGAATAGCTATCACATTGTGTGTTTGTGCTCTGGAAGATGAATGTTGTGGGGGGTTGACCCTGGCTGGAGCCCACCAAAGCTGCTCTGTCACTCCCCTCCTCAACTGAACAGGGGGAGAGAAAATAGAATGAAAGGCTCGTGAGTTGAGATAAGGGCAGGGAGAGATCATTCAGCAATTACCATTGTGGGCAAAACCCATGGATTTTGGGGAAAATTAATTTAAGTTATTGCCAGTCAAATTAGAGTAGACTAATGAGAAACAAATATAAAATCTTAAAACACCATGCCCCAACCCCTCCCTTCTTCCCAGGTTCAGCTTCACTCCCAATTTTCTCTATCTCATCTCCCTGAGTGGTGCAGGGGGACAGGGGATGGGGGTTGTTCCTGTGGGACTGCTGTTTTACCAAACTGTTGTGAAACAAATACCCTATCTTGTACTCTGTCTCCCCATGCTTGTTTCCTAGATATCTTCCTAGAATATCGGTGACATATTAGAAACATTTTATTTCCTTTTCATACAGTAAAGTTTGTTTAGTAATGTCAAGTACAGAGATAAAATGAAAGGTCTCTTTCCTCTTTTCAGCTGCTGTATGCGACTTTGAAAGAGAGAGCTGTGGTTGGACTGAGGCCGTAACGGCAGATGGATTTGACTGGGTAAGAAGTTCCAGTAGTGCTCTTGCACCAGCTTTTCAGAAGCAAGCTCCTCCGCGGGATCACACCTACAACAAACCTGAAGGTAAGACAAGCCAGCCCTAGAAACAGTGACGTGGCACAGATATACCTGCACTTTAATCAGATTTAAAGTGGAGGCCATGAATATTTAAAAACCTTTAGAAACACTTTCTTCAGCCTGAAAGGTTTTTTTCTGTTTTATTTTGATAGGTCATTTTATGTTCATTCTGAAAAGCAGCAACAGCATTTCACAAGTAGCTCGGCTACGAAGCCCAAAGTTCAGGCAAACAGGATCAAATTGCACACTCTCCTTCTGGTACGAAATAATTTATATTTAAAACTCTTGAGTCATCTCACATTGATTCTCTTGGACTGAAATTGAGATGATAGTTTGCAATAGACATACCTTCCTCAGCAGTATTTATTTCTTTTTATTCTTTGATCATATAGTCTTCATTATGAACAGTATGCAGAAATAAGCTGAAGTACATGGAGAACAGCTGAAACACAGGATGACTTTGAGCAAAATTATATTAAAGAATTGTGTCTGCATATACATAGACAAATACCACAGTCATTTTACTGTTAAGTAAATTTGAAAATGTTGTGGAATCTTGTTCAAGAACAGGAACCCATCCAAAAATAGTAGCTCCTTGAGTTACCTACAGTATCCAAAATTAGATTGTATCATCTTTAAGGGAAAGTTCCAGTGCAAGAATTGGAGCTTTGCTTGCAATGCTTTCTTTATATACAAAGAAAAAAAAACAACCAACAAGCCACCCTTTCAATTGTCTTCTTGTCTTAGTCTTTGTATAATCTTGTCAAAGAGGGACAGAAAAAGTAAACTGACAACTTGTTTACTAAGGTCAAAAGCAGTGCTACTGTTTCAATAAATGTTTGGCCTGACTTTTATATTACTAAGTGTAGTTTTTCTCAGTAATGTCAAATATATTTGCCATAGGAAGAGGATGTGTCTTCTTATCAAAGACTCAAGTACTGAAGTTGAAGTATAGATCTGGAAATTACAAGTTGTTGGTTTTGTTCCTAGTTTTGTTGTATGATTGCTTGCCTAAGTATTTATGACTTTTAAATAATTTGAGATCCTCTAAAAATGCTGTAAAAATGCAACGTGTTTACAATAACTAACATAGGTGTGCTTTTGTATTCAGTAAGTGTTCTGTTTTTCCTTCTTGAAACTTTACAATTATGCATTGAATTAAATTTATAAAACACACATTATGCATCTGAGTGAGCAGTGTTTGTTGCTTAATATGAAAGCAAATATTTCTTTTCAATTGTGGGTTATAATTTAATGAAGTATGCCGCTTCTCTCATAATCTTCAATTCTTGAAATGAGCCCTAGACTAATACAGCAGTCTACCCTACCATCATAGAGAAAGTAGACTGAATTACAGGTACACTGGAAGTAGGCATTGTGGACTTCTATATTTCATGGAGCTATGACAGAAAAGCCATTATACTTCATGTGGTCCATTCTCATCATTTTCACCCTTAACATTTTTTACCATCTTAGGTATTACAATTACGGACAGTCAGTTGGAGCAGCAGAGATGCAATTGCTGGTGGACGGGCTGAAACATCCTACTGTCCTTTGGAGGGCATATTACAACGAGGGAAATCAGTGGTTGAAGGCAGTCATTCAGCTTGGACGCCTTTCACATCCTTTCCAATTATCACTTGAGAAGATCAGTCTCGGTTTTTATGACGGCGTCTCAGCAATAGATGATATTACATTTGAAAATTGTGCTCTTCCACCTCCAGCGTTAAGTTGTGAAGGCCCCAATCGTTTCTGGTGCAGAGACACAAAAGCATGTATTGACCGTTTATTGGTCTGTGATCTTGTGGATAACTGTGGGGATGGATCAGATGAAGACAACTGTAGTGAGTACTTTCCATCATTCCTTACTTTATATCAAACCAAAATTTACTTGCCAGATTTATCCCTGGAGTAAAAAAGCACAGTGCTGTTACAGCCTATCAATAGTACAGCCAGTGATGATTCAACTGAATAAAGTTACTGGTGAAATAGACTCTGAAATTTTTAACTTAAGTTATATGGTGAGTTACAACTGCGAGTAAACATAGTTCAACCTCTTTTATTCAAACGAGTCATTTAATTTTTGCAAAACACACACATGCATTACAAGTTTATTTTAAAAGAAAGAATCCAGTCTGCTGTTTGATTTGGGTTAACATGCTGTTTTTGACTCAACTGATGGAAGTACAGTGAAAGATCTATATAGACTGAGAGGAGTGTATGTTCTATATTTTTTTATGACTTATAATTCTTTCTGCCTAGAAATATTAAAATATCTGTACTAGAAGATATTAATCGTGCTGGGCATAATTGTCCCTTTCAAAGAAAGAATATGTAAAAACTGAGGAAAGCTACAGGTCGTTCCCATTTTTGACATTCACCTTGCAGCACTGAAGGGTGGTGCTGCTGATTTTCTCCCCGAAGCATGCATTCATCAATTTTAAGAACCCAAGAACATTAATATAAAATAAAATTAACTAGCAGTTGCTTTATCACATCCTGAGGTAACTAAATTATGCAAATCATGATGACTTTGAGAAACAGGGGACACCTTACATGCTTGAGGGGATACAAGCCTACACTCATATTTGCTGAATATCAAGTTAAAACTGATCTGAATTTAAAAGAAAGGGAAGGCTTTCTACCCTGTCTCAGTTTTCCCACTTGTAAAGTGTCTGTTTTCTTTATAATCCTTTCTGAGGACTATAGTGAGAAAGTACTGTATGATTTGCAGTTTTAAACATCATAAAAAATAATAGCTTAATTAAAAAAAATAATGGCTCATGTCAGTTACTGTTTATGAAGAACAGATGCAGAGATGAAATGCAAGTTCTCTACCTCTGATACACTTTATATTTTCTTACATTAGAAGGAAATTATCTGATTGATATACTTTGCCTTGGTGTCAAATAATAAACTGCATTGTGTTATAAATGCCTCTCTTGAATTTAGCTTTGATAAAACTATCAAGCTACTATTATTGAGGATAATAAAGATCTAAAACACAACCCGCTTTTAGGACTACTTCTGTCATGCAAAAGTATTAGGTCACTTATTACACATAACTACAAGACTATACCTTTTTGTTTATTTCATCCAATTAACCTCAGTTTTTAAATCTTTTATTCAGTTACATTTCAGTTAAAGAACCTTGCATGCTTTAATTATAAAGATACCTAAATTTAATAATAGGAATAATAAAACATTCTTCATAGTTCTGTTTATTCAAAAAATTAATTATGTACAGTTTTGTCAGATATATATTGAAAGAGGAGGTAATTAAGTAAAGACTTATTTAATTTTTTTTTGTCTAGGCAGGTGTATATTTATTCTTCAGAGGTGAATTTTTGCAAGGGGAAGAAGAAATGTGTTTTTTTCTATATTAGAAAGACATTTTTGCAAGGAGAAAAAGATTTCTTTTTTTTTCATAATGTTAGAAATTTAATTAGAAGTATATTAAAACACAGTCACCTTTTGATACTGCTTTCACTTGACAGTCTGTTCTGTTTACATTTAAGACCCCGACCTACAGTGTAACTTTGAAAATGGGCTGTGCAATTGGGAGCAGGATGTTGAGGATGACTTTGACTGGATCAGAATACAGGGTCCAACCCCCACGGTTAATACAGGCCCATTGAAAGATCACACGACAGGCACAGTCAGGGGACACTACCTCTACATGGAATCCTCTGAGCCACGCCAATTCCAAGATAAAGCAATTTTGCTGAGTCCTCTCTTCAACCCTTCTGGCAACGGAACCTGCATTTTCCGCTTCCATTATCACATGTTTGGAAAGCAAGTTTTCAAGCTGTCGGTCTTCCAGAGAACTGTGAGTAACACCAAGGGATGGCTGTTGTGGTACAAGTTTGGAAATCAAGGAAACAGATGGATCAGGCAGACACTCTACATCACCAGCAGCTCTAAGCCATTTCAGGTATGATCCTTCTAGGTTGCAAAATGCTTGTTTGCTGCCTCATAATACACTGCAAGTATATAAATGGCTGTGCGGTCTCAAAGCTATTTGTAACTCTCTGATCAAATTGACTTTGAAATGCAGTTGTAGGGTTTTTTGGAGGAAATATGTCTGAAATATTTATTTTTAGAGGAATTTATTTTTCCCCCTAAAAAACATGAACATGGGATATTTAAAGTAGATGCTATTTTTGTTTTTCAAGTGTGTGGTGAAATGAACTTATCTGAATCTGCTACAGAACAGTTTGGCAAAATTTTGATTTATTCATGAAAAAAAGAAGTATTAAAAGGAATTTCCTTTTCTATGCCTTACCTTTCCAGGCTTACGCATTAATCTTTCATTATACAGTCAGGAAAAAATATCAGTTCAAAATATTTGAGTGTGAGGCTAGGCCAGCAGTCAAATATGATTTGGATAAAAATATAATAATAGTAAGTTACAGCTACAAATCTTGCTTTGTTTTCTTACCTTTTTAAAACTGTGTATGTTATTTACCTTTCACTATGTGAAAAGGTACCTTCACAACTGTTCATTCTGTTTCGGTTAATGAACCTGCATTTTTTTCAGAGACGTTAGTTCACTTGACTGTTAACTGGCTATAAAATTAACTTAAAAAAAACCCCAAAACATATTATAAAAGGAAACACCTCCCTCTTAAATCTGATATAATACAACACTTGCTTTAGACTGTCCTACATTTATTTCTCAAAAGATTATTTTAAGGTGGAGAGAAGTTCCGTCCTCTTTGGAGGAAAAGGCCTTAATATTACTGTGATTGTACTGAGTCACCTGGAAGGAGAATGGTCATTTTTTGTAAAGACCCTTTATAGAATTATAAAGGACTAGCAACACAATGCTAACGAAACCTTTTTTTCTTTTTTCTTTTTTGTTTTTTCAAGTAAGAAAACGTATCCTAAGTCTGATAGTTTGTCTAAAGAACTGTAAACCCCAATTTTGAACTTCTGAGTGCTAGGAAGGTGTGTTCAGTAATTGAAAATATTTTTACTGCACTAGTGTTGTAGGGCTTTCTATTGTACTTGCCCAGTTCTGTGCAGCGAATGAGAAAATCTTATATTCTTTTGATGTAGTGTTGTTCTTCATAGTCATTTTTGAGGGGCATGAGGTGTAAGGCATCACTTGATTGTTCTGAAGAAAGGCTTCAAGATCTGATGTTTATTGCTGTGTATTGCATCTCTTTTGATGGAGCTGGCTGTGTCAGGACCTACAACCTTTCAAAACCCTGAAATTTTGAAGAGAAGAGGTTGTTATTCTGTTGCTAGTAAGTTGTCAAGTCTTGACCTCTTTCCAGTCTTGCTTTTAAAGACATACTGTTTGAATACTTCCAGAGCTAAAGAGGTGTGAGGGGAAGGGTCTTCACACTCCGTTACCTCTTTTTCCTAGAAGCCGTGTTTTTGCTGAGATGGGTACTAGAACAGCCTCGCAGGTAGTTTTGGGCTGTCTACTGACTGGGCAACAGTATTAAAGTTGTAGCCTCTGTTTTTACTACATTGTGTACCCCACACTTCATAAAGTTAGTGGTTCAGTTTTTCCACACCACACACTTAGTCTTGTGGGTCACCTCCATGGGTCAAAGGAAATGTTTAGATTCATTTGAGAATGGATTTTTTTTTTTCCCTTGAAACTCTAAAAATAAGATTAAAATACGTGTCTTGACATCCTAATGTCACCCTCCATCCCCAGCCAGAACATCTCATCAGCTGTTTTAGGATTGTCAGAAATTCCTACTCAGTAGAAAACTCTGGACTCTCAGACCAAAGATGGCTTGTCTGTAACATAGACCTTCATTTTGCTTTTTGTATTCTAAATGTAAGAGATGATCATACATCTGAGATAGCTGATACCAGCTCTTCCTCTTCCCTTCCTATGTAAGTCTATTATTCGTTTGCCATATTCCAAGAAAGGATCACTAAGAATAGTAAATCCCTCAAATTCACATTTTTAGTTTATTTACTAGCATGGGAAGCCAACTTTGGGAGCATATAAACAATTGTGCCTATATACTAACTATTAGGAAAAAGGAGGAGTTCTCAGCCAGAAATTTAAAGCAACAAAGAAAGATACTTGAGGACATCTGGAATGCCAGATTGCCTGTTTAAAGTTTGAAATTCTATAGATATGTACTGCCTTTAATTGAATGCTCTGGCAGAAACCCAAAGGGAACAGCACATGAAGACTTCTTTTGCTCACACCAGCTCCCACTAATCAGGATCCTAAATTTCTCAGGAAACCTTTGTTCGAACTGCCATCAGTCTGTGGCTAGTTTGTTGCTGTTCCATCAGATGTTTTACATCAGAATGTTAAATGTGACATCAGTGAGGAGAACAGGAATGGCTGGAGGAAGGAAATGTAGAGGTACCTTATTTAAATGAAAGGAATGCAGTTCTCTGAGACAAAATTAAGCATTTCTCTCAAATACTAACACTGACAAGTAATAAAAGTGGTCCAAGACACACACACTTATAAAAATTTTGCGGCTTTAGTGATGTGGAGTTTTCCTTGGAATTCAGAACTGATATATCACAGAAATCTACATAACACAGAAACCTACAAAGGATTTAATAATCTGCAAGAATTTTTTTTTATTGGTACAAGTTTCAGGTTAAGAATATATATTTTTTTTTTTAGAGCTATTCCTTTTTACTATACGGGGCGCTTGTTTCAACATCAAAAATAACAGGCTGTTGAGTCCACTTGTCACTTCAGTTGATCTATTAATTGTAATTTAACTTTTAAAAGTTAATTAATTTAACTTAAATAAATTAAGTTTGCTTACATATCTTTTCCTTAAAGGTATGTCTGAAAAGGTAGTAAAATAACAGTCTGTCCATGGAAGCCCACTTATATTGATGGTTAACAGTGTTTGCTTTTATCTTTCTTGAATAATCGTAATACCTGAAATAGTTTCTGCTCAGAAGAAAGTGCAAATTCTATTTTAGCATCTGAGATAAATGTAGCTGTCTTAGCTTGCTCTATTCATTCAAATTTTTGTGGATACAGAAAAAGGAAATGGTGCTATTTGTGAACAATGGCAGAATTCTGTATTACAATCCTTTTGGGCAGTGTACTCTCCTTTTAGTCATGATATAAGTCATATATCTACTGTGTTTGTCATACGATATCTAGGGCAACTTTAACATGTTACAAATCATATTATTAAAAAAAAAGAAAAAAATTACTTTTAGCCCAATCACTTTTTGTTTATCTGCAATATGTATGTGTATCTCTGTAAACAAAGATGGTTATAGATCTTTGATACTCCAAAGCATAAGTAATATATAAAGAAGTATAATGTTCTGTGATGATTTTATAATGATCAGTATAGATTTCTGAAGTTGGCTGTTATGAAACTTAAAAATACAAATACAGCATTTAAATACAGATTAATTATTAATGCTATATTAATTACTATTACTTAAAGTTTTAGTATTTTGAGTATCATACGTAAACCCTTACATCTCCCTTCAAATATAAAACTTTCTCACTTTAAGTATGAAAAACCAGGACCAAAATCAGGAGAAAATAAATAATGAAAAATTATGAAAGATACTAGCTTATGTAGGCTTATATGAAAAATAAAATCACAATTAAGTGGATATAAAATGCATTTGGTATTTTCCTATTTTACAAGTGGTTAAGAAAAGTAAACAACCAAATCTACTGTAATAGTTTTACTCTTATTATCAATTAGGTATTAGCTTAGAAAGTAATGGAATATTGATTGAAAATTAGAATGACACATTTACTATGAATATAGAATAGTACTATGTTCTGCAGACACAAATACAAGCCAACCTTCTTTTTCCAGCTATACTTGTTGTGCTATTTTCATGTTCCTCTCAGTGTAGAATTCAAATTATTTTTATTTTAGGGGCCTGATTCTGAAACATTTAGGCCTGAATATATTGATAATAGTGCAAATTAGATTTCTCAAGCTCCTGATCAGCATTTTAAACCAGATATAATGGTCTGGAATATGACCAAACATTAGAAGACAGACAGCTGAAACACAGTGGATCCCTTTCAATTTGATTTATATATTGTTATTTGTACCTTTGACACTGTAACATGCTGTTTTCAGGTATAGTGGTTGCACCATTCCTTAGCCATGACTTAAAAGAAGACAATTTTGTATATTCAAAAGTCTTGTTGGTTTGGGGAAAAAAATACGTTCTGTCCCGAAACTGACTTCTGTTTTGTTAAAGCAAAATGTGACTTGTGTCTTTGCATTCTTCTGACATTCTGAATACCCCAGCCTCTTATTCAGGTTGCGCTATCAAAGAATAAGCGCTGACCAGTCCTGTTTCAGACACTCCCACATAAAAAACTTTGTTGGCATTTTAGTGTGCATTGCAAATGTATCAAAAAGAATTAACTTCGTTGTCTTGTAAAATCTTTTTGTCTCATTTGGTGTTACATAGTATGGTGTGAGTTGTCTCTTGCAGCATCGGCAATGTAAAAATGCTCACTACAACTGTAGTTACAGCTTTTTTGGGGTTTTTTTTGGGGGGGGGCGGGTTGTGTGGGTGGTTTGTTTTTTTTTTCTGCTGTTGTAAAACCTAGAACTCCTAGGGATTCCCACATGCTATCTCCCTTTTAAGTTCCTCAGCTCATGGGATCTGATGTTGTAGTCATCCAGTGCTGAACGGGGAGGCATTCCCTGTTACAATCACTGAGCATCATTTCTAGATCAGATAGTGGGAAACACCTTTGAGAATAATCAGGGTCCCCTTACCCTTGCAGACATGGAACAAGGAAAGGGAGCTTTCAGGAAGGCTTTGTTTTATTTTGCTACAACAGGATATTCACTGAGCAAAACATTAGAAGCATCATCAGTCCCAAAAGCTGTCAGTTGTCTTTTGAAGAGGAAGCCTTGGGTCACTTCCAAAGAAATCCTAAATAAAATTGATATATTTCACAGTACTTTGAATGAAAGAAAATCAGTTCTGAAATTATTTTTGAAGTCACAGCCCTAGTAATGTGCTATTTGTGATTTGTGACAATATTAGCAGATACAATATAAGTTGTATGGCTGTTCAAATGGGAAGGGTGAAGTGTTAGTCATAATTAGTTCTGACACATAAATCCTCAAGTATACTTCTTGAATGGTACTAACTCAAGAACTGACTTTATTTTTTAGCAGCGGAATTTCTATAAAGACAAATAAGAATCTAAAGGAAGTTTACTTCGTTTGTGAGACACTAGACTAAGGTGATTGTTCTGCCTTTAATACATTCATTTAAATCTTGTCATCTTTCAATTTCTATTACGGAGATATAGGGCATATTGTACCTTTTCTTATAAAGATTTTCAAATTCAAAGGCAAATTAACTCACTCCGAACATATTTATTTTCAGTTACTTTTACCTTTTAGCCATAGACCTAGTTGTGGAGGTGCATAGTTATAGTTGAGGTTTTAACCTTGACTATAGGGTTGTGTTAAATTTTCCTTAATTATATCCAGCTGCTTCTTGTATTATGATTTTGATACAATCTTGACATAAGTTCAGTTTGGTGTCAAATACACGAGCAGTAAATACATATTATTTGCATCCAGGCTCTTATCAGTCATCTAAAAAGAGAGACAGGAAGAGTTAAATGTATTTAAGATACTCCCAGGTAGCTGATCACAATCTCATAGGCAGTACCTACTTTCTCACCCTCTCTTTTCATTCCTCAGTGAGATGAAACAGTGATTCTTTGGGGATTCTGATGATCTGTTCTGTATAAGCGAAACAGGATCACAGAGCTCACTCTTTGGTTATTTCTGCAATCCTAGCTGTTTCTTGGATTCGCTTTTCTGAGAAGAGAGCAGATCGATCAAAACATTCCCCCTCCAATTATTTCTATAATGAAAATTCAGGGTTCTACGACTTTTGGGCGTAATTCTACCTTACAAACTACTTTTAAAGTAGGCTTGGGTTCTGTTTAAAACAAAAAGGCTGTGCCATTCAGAATTTAATGTTTTTATTTCATACATCTCTAGTGTTGATAGTTATATTTCATAGATGAATAATATAGCAGCTCTTGTTGTAGTAGACTAAATACCCTTTGTATCAATTTAAGAAAAGGTCATGACTTGTGAGGCTTCCTCATCAGTTATAATATCCTTGAAGTAAGAAAATTTCAAATTTCATTTCCTCTCTAATAAGCATCGGAGCTATTGAAATTACAGGTTCTAGATCTCATATCACATTTCACAGTGCCTCTGAGAGAAATTTTCTGTGGGATTATTAACATCAATACTTTTGTAGATTGACTGAAGTGTGAGAGTTTTTTAGTCTTCATTATTCGTTAACTGGTAAGCTTCAGGTTGAAATTCTGGACTTATACTGGTGAACGCCAGAAAATGGAGCTGACCAAACTTAGTCATATTCTACTTCTTGCATGCAGCTTTGCTGGAAGAATGTGCATACCTTTTTATTGCCCCAAAGAGAAGTACTGTTTCTGAGCGTGAAAAGCAATGTGAGGAGGCCATGTTTAGCCTGTTATGGTTGCATACCAGCACATGCAGCTAGGTCTTATCCTTACTGCTCACAGAATTTTTAGAAGGGAACCAGTTCTGTACAGTTTGTGCTCTTTCTTCTATATACCCTAGGAAAACGAATCAAAGTAATTGTGTATTTGCCCTTACATTAGGAACTTTAAAATGAAAATATTAGGAACTTTAAAATGGAAGTGGAAATATTTGACCCTTTCTAGTACTTGGATAAAGAGTGTTTATCTTAGAAAGAGAGGTGATTGAGGTGTAACAGAGAAACATCAAGTCAACATTGTCATGGATAAGCTGTATAGGGAATGACCATTAATGATTTATCTGAATACAGAGAATGAACTACTCTGTGAAATTATTAGGCAACACAATCAAAACAAAAGGAAATACTATTTTAGGATGGTCTGTCGTATGATTCATTGATGAGGGATGTTTGGATGGGATCAATAAGTAACTTGGCAAATTATAGAAAGAAAAGTCTGTTAAGGGCTATTACCACATTGAGGCTATAACCTCCACCTTTGATATACTGCCAAGAGTTTGGGAACTGCCAATGCATGCATGGCTGTTTTGTTCTTGTTGTGGATGTGGCAGCAGTCCACTTGGAGGCACACGCTGCAGTTAGCTGGAAAGCTGACCTAACCTCTGGTACACCTGTCCTCATGCTGTGAGGCATTGTGCTGCACACAGCTTTTGGTGCATCAAGACGCTCACCCTTTTTGATATTCTAACTATGATTTCAGATTTTCTGCAGCCAGTTTCACCCTTATTGAACTAGGTTGTTTGTTGTCGGGTGTTGTTAGCCTTCTGCCTTGATTTGATTGTCTGCTTGCTTCCTTGTTTAGGGTCTCATTTTCAGTGTGTGCTGACATACCAGTAGGAGTTCGTTAATGTTTAGTTGGTCAGATACATATCTTTCATTAAAATCTGGTGTTGAAATAGCTCTGAACTTTTCCAGGACTTTTCTAAGGTGTTTATTACACCTCTAATATCCACTTGTGATCATTTTTCTGTTATTGCTTCTGATCCATTCCCTGGTAGTGATTTTGACACAAAGATGTAGTCATCATGGATATCCACTCTAGGAACAACTTCAATTTCAACTTTCAATTTCTCATTCCTCATCTTCCTTCTCCTAGTCTTCTCTTTTGCACTTTCCTTAATAATACGCTGAGATTAGTATTCAGAGAGTCCATTTTTTACTTATACTTTTTTTTTTGTTTGTCCTTTAAAGGTTATTACACGCTTATGTTGCTTCTTACTCCTCCAATTTTACCCCAAATACATGGATATCCAGCCGTGTTTGCTGCAGCTTGGTAGCTCTGTTTCTGGGCACTAACTATTTTTCCTCATCTATGATCTGTGTTGTTGACTTGTTCCGTCCCTGGTACCTGCTTGCATGTTTTATACTACTCTGTTTTTCAGATTTATGGGTAACTTTGCAAAGAGAAGGGAAATTTTAGTGACTTTATTCTCATTCCTTTACTGGATCTAGAAGCCATCTTTGAAAAGGTAACAATCACAGGAAAGCAGTACTTCATTGAAGCTTTAAGTCTCCTTCTGTAATTCTACGTTTTGCATCAAACACAGGGGAGTTTTTATATTTTTTTTTATAATCTTTCTATGTTTACTGAGAATGCTTATAGCAGAATTAAGAAACAACGTAGAAATTCTACTCCCACTGAAGTATATAGCAAAACTTTCATTATCTTTACTGAAGATGAGATTTCATGGCAAGTCGTATTTTCCGATGATATCCCTATGCTATTGTTTTCTTTCTTTGGGAGATTAAGGTCATATGCATGGATGTAGGAGCAGCAATTCTGTGTAACTTACTGTCTCAGGTAAAATCCTTTGGATAAGGAAAGGTCCATATCTTTAGGCAAAAGATGTAATCATGATCTCCTTGCTCACCAACATTCGCTGCTAAACAGAGAATTGACTCAGTTGCTGGCACAAATGTTTTCATAAGCATTGAAAAGAAAATAATGGATGTCTTCTCTCAAGATAGTCTTTAGCTCAGCATGGAAGAATTGCCTTAATACTAAACATTGCATAGATCAGATACAAGTCTGTCCGTGAAGGCCCTGTTCAGGCTTCCCTGGATAGAGAGGTCGAGGTGTCTTTATGCAGCCCTTGACATCTTGATATGCTCAGGGTTACAAGAGGAAGGACAAAAAAGTACTCAGGTCATAAGAAGCCATCCCAATAAAAGTGGGATACATCTTTTAGGACCAAAAGTCCCAGGAATTTGACATAGTAACTCAGCCAGAATCTTGTAATTTATTTATTTGTTCGTTTGTTTTTAAAATACAACAAAATGGTTGGGAGAAAGAAAGAATCTATGTAGCGTAGAAGTGAATATGTGCATAAGCTGCTGAACCTGCATACAGCTGTCACAGATCACCCAAGCAACAAAAACACACTTATGGTAAAGCAGTGGTGATGAGATTCCATTTGAAGGTAGTTCTGGGTACCATAATGTGATTAGAGTCAGTAAAGACTGATCATGAAAGAACATCGGCCTTGCATTGCTTTGCTATCCCCATACTACAGCTCACCCACTTTCACTTGTATGTATCCTCATCAAAACAGCCTATCAGTGACGTCCAGCCTTTGAATCCTTAAACTGTCTGCGTAATTAACCACAAGGCTATCAGAAATGACTGATAGTCTAAAAAAAACCCCTAAATTTATACAAGAACACTAAAGGGGCTCGTACCGTAGATGTGGGAGAAAATTTATAGTATCTTTTGGTGGTTTTTTTCAGACTAAATTTGGCCTTGATTGGTTAAGCATGAATGTTTTAGTATTGTCTGTGAGTATATCCTTATCTGTCAAGTATTTTCATTACTTAGTGATTTTTTAGTAATTAAAAAAATCATCCATCCTCTCTAGGGAAAGAAAACATTTACATTTTTAATATTACAAAAAGTAGAACTGCTAAAGAATATATATGTATTTTTGGGTCCTTGTAGTCAACTGAACAGAAATTAAATTAATTTTGAGACTGAAAAATATCTTCGGATTTAAAGGAGGTTTGTTTGGTTTTATGTATTTTTTTGTGGCTTTGGGCATGGTATTTGTTTTTTTTTTTTAATACTGCGTATTTACAACCTCAGTTGCTTTTGAAAATAATCTCATTCTGCCATAAGCTATTGAAATAGAGGAGACTTCTATAAATCTTTGTAGATGAAGTAAAAACTAACCATGACCTTAAATTGGCTTAAATATAGCTTTATCATTATAATTACTAGACAGATGTTTCCCAAGTAAGCAGGCTAACCATGTTGTTTCATAAAGCTAGAATCTCAGAAATTTTTAGGCCCTGACTATGTATTACTTGTGCAGTAATTCTTCCAATGTTAATATTAGAGAAAACAGGATCTTTTCTCTTGAGTGAAGTTTTGTGGCCTTAATAGAGCAAAGTACTGACTCCCAGAATATGTAAACAGTTATTAATATTATGCTTGTCAGCAGTCCCACCAACATCAGTAAAGAGTCTGAAACAGGTTAGAAATGCGATTCATTCTTGCACTTCAGAGAAATGCTTGGAAAAATATCATAAATCAGCATGAGAGTTCACAGGCTTATAGTGAAGTGTGATAAAGTGCTTTACTGAACTAGAACATTTTCAGTATCTTGTAAAACCAAGCACTGTAAAACATCAAATTCGACACAAGATTTTTCATTTGATGTGTATATCCTTAAGATCATCATTGGTAAGAATTCATTTGGACACCTGTGTGAAAAGACTTTATTTCAGTTTTTGAAGTCTCGAGACTTTAACTTCTAATGCAGTTTTGATGGACACAAATGGGGAGGGGCTGACGGGCTTTGAAGATGGACAGTGGAATCTTGAGCTTTTCTGTGTGTATTGTTAAAGTGTTGTGATGACCTAATGTTGATAATCTTTCCAGCAGCTGATGGTCTGTCTCTACTTGTGCTTGCTTTTGGGGGCAACAGGGCTCCAAGCTATGCATAGTAGACCTGATTACCTCCCCATTCCGTCCATGAGGGGGAAAGCTGGAACACGCTGTGACACCCTTTCTACCAGTGCACTCAGGTAGTTTTTTTCCCAAGAGAAACCATGGTGCAGAAGGTACAGATGAAAAGTTCAGTGCCATGTAGTCAGGATGCAACTAATGGATGCCAAGATGGGAGACTGGGAAATGGTTCCAGAGCCTACTCCTTTGAAGGCAGCTGCAGAAGCAGAGACCCAAACCCAGGGAAGAATAAATTACTGTGTTTGGACTTCCTTATCAAAGAAGTCAATAAGTCTTATTTGACATGAACTAATAACTCAAGAAGTCAAATTAAATCCAGATTTTCTTGATTAAAAGTTATGATACGTTTTCCTTTATTTAGACATAGCATTAACACTTAAGACTATTTTAGTTCAGTGATATGCAGTGAAATACATATGACTTTCAATCCTGCATTTGCTTTCATTAAGTTATGACAAAAGTTCTGTCTGCTGTTTGTGCTATTATCCCCTTGTGTGGTTGTTCTTTCCTCTTCAAACCAAATCCCATGTTTTCTTGCTAGAAATAATCATAGCAAACCTAGTCAAAATAGCATGCTCTAACTACTAATAAAATAACACAGTTGACACTTCCTGTGACAAACCTGAGATACTGTTTTGCTATATTACTAGGTAAATACATTAGAATTAATATCACTATTTCCTAGACATTCAGAAATCTTAAGAATTTTGAATACCTCACAGTTTTTGGAATCAACTCCATTCTAGTTTAAACAGTGCTTGTATGGAAATTAAGATCTTATTTTGCTAAACTTCAGTGGGAATTGGCTAGTGACAGAAAGGAGCATTACTGTTAAAATGGAACATTTGTACAGAAAAGTATTACCCATTGTAATTCCTCTATTAACACTTGTCATAATGGTCCTTCACCCTTCAAAAAACTATTTCTTTCAAAATCTTAAGGGATCAATCCTTTTCTGTAAACAGAGTGTCATTCTATTACATTTTACCTTTCATGGACTTTTTTTTCCCCTTTTTTACATAGCATACTTTTTGCTACCTTTATAGATTTCACTGAGACTGGACCTCTAGAGTTCCGAAAACTGGAGAAATTTAGGAACTATTTATCCTCATTCAAATAATAAATGAGAGCTTCATGGTAGATGAGTTCCTTAGAGGTTGTTTAATAATAGCTTATGAAGTTTGCAGAATTTCAGCTGGCAAATTAATTTAAGTGGTCAATGTTTAACCACAGCTGCAGAGAGACTAAGTTTTACACTGCAGCACTAAACCATAAATTGGTCCTATTTTCAGTTTTAAGTCTATACTTAAGCCTCTGTCACATTTTCTGTGTTACTTACTACATTCATGCTATATGTCAAAGTGTCAGACTCCCCAGCTACACAAATAAATAATAATAAAAAAATAATTAGTGGGGAAAATTTTAAGTAATACGATCATAACCACCATCATAACAATAAAGAGGTACTCCAAATTACAGAACCTCCACAGAACTGTGTCCTGCCACTTCTATTTTTGGATATTTTTATGCCCTTAATAAAACTATTCCTTCTTAAGGTGCAGAAGTGCAACCTCATCCAGGGAAAGGTTGGTGGCATATGATACATAAGGATGGCCTCAGATCATGTGAATGTCATGGCCGTGGAGATGGGTGCAGGGAGATATGGGCGGAGAAGTCCCTCGGCCTACCGGTTAACATCCATCAGAACACAGCACAATCCCAACGAAAAATAGTGCATTTTTGAGGGGGATTGGGTTTGTCTTAGTAATAAAGGTGTAAATTGAGTTAAACCCTTTGCCTCTTTGTCTGAATTTTAGCTCATTTATAACTATTAATTATGGGTAGTTAATCTTTCAAACTTTGAAAAAAACCAAAAATTTTGTTTAAACTGCTGCGTGTTTGCCAGTAAAAATTACACTGAAAGGAATTTTGTCATTCTGGAATAATAAATTTTCCTGCATGACATTTCCAAACAATTAATGTCTTGATTTGTTTTGTTTCTAAGCATTTTTATGCTATTGGTACCAATACTATAACATTGCTGCCATTTTAACCTATACAGGAAATAAAAGCCTGTAGTCATATTGTAAAGAATATTTGTGTATATTCTGAGGGAAAAATAAGAATCCCATACCGACATGAGAGCAGCAAGAAACATTGCTGTCATTTACTGTTGTCATTCACATTAGATACATTTTACGCTAAAATAACCCATCTTCAGCATATCCATAGTAAGGGACATGTAGCCATCTTCTTTTAGATAGTCATTTACTTTGTCTAATGAACGTAATATATAAATGAAATGTAATCATTTTTATTTACTCTGGTGATATCAGCACCAGTAATAAATCTGCTATCCATGTTCAACTTCAGAGTAACAGAAACAAATCCGTCAATATTAACATATTAAGATTGAGATTATTTTCCTATTTTTACAGTGTAAGGCCATTCTTTGTACCTTTTAAATGTTTTTCCTCCTGTTACATGTTAATAAATTTAAGGTGTGACTTATAAAAGCTGTGTATACATATCAGGTGAACAACAGTTCTTAGTACGTAGAAGTGCTTTGCATCTTTGAGTTCGGAGCAGTGCTTCATTACTTGTTGAAAATATGCTCCCTTGGCAAATAAATTTGCAAATAAGCAAATCACAACAAAAATATTAGAACAGAATTGTGAAGCGGCATTGGAGCATTTTTGCCACTATTTATAGTTCGTTCCTTTGTAGGAATTTGCTATTGAACTGAGGAACAAATGGTGAAAAACGTATTTGAAATTTTATGTAGCATTCCAGAACAATCTGGAAGCTTGAGAGTGTGTGTGTGTGTGTCTAAGATGTGATGTAAGTATTTAAAAAAAAAATCCAAACAAACCCAAAGAAATAACTTCCACATTTGAACCCCAATGGATCAGCAAAAACATCTATTCATCTTTTAAAAAACTGTATGGTTTGAGAAGGCTTTATTTTTTTACAAATAGGGATTTATAAATTAGTTAAATTAAGAAAATTCTTACTAAAACTTTTCCTAATCACCTGCTTGGGTTTTTACCATTCAACAACAGTCAGAAGAGAGAGTCATCCAGAGAGTATTTACAAATACTAACCTCTCCCATTCCTTGGCAGTAGACAATAACGAGAAAGAGTATACAGCACTGGCAATTCTAAGAAAATAGTAGAATATTTTTCTTTAAAAGGTTCCATAGCACATCTCTAACCTGCTTAATTGTTTTCATCACAGTGGGATTTGTATAAGGATGTATAATTTATTCACATGAATGTTATTCTAATTAATCATGATTAATGTTATTACAAAAGTACCAAAGGAGCTAATCATAATATGCCACTTATGATAATGTCTTGCCATCTTTTTATATCACAATGATGTTTCAATGGATTTACATGATTGTGAAGCCAACCATTCTGTTATGGTTCACTGTGATTAATGTGACCACCAGTGAAAGCTGATAATAATTAGTCTCTTTTATAAAGTGTCACTAGATAGAATATATCCCCTAGAACAAATTTAATCTCACTTTAAGTGTGAAAGATGGTAAATGACTCCTCTATCAATTGATATGAGATATTTAATGAGAAGGGGAAGTTTACTATGCACTGAAAAATGCTTTTGTAATTCTTGTTTCCCTAGATCTTGGTGAAAGGTATTGTAGGAGATGGTTTCACCGGAGACATTGGACTTGATGACGTGTCTTTTCTAGGCTGTACTCTTTACAAAGGTAAGAACAGAGTTAAAAGGTACATCTCCTAGTTGTGAGCCGATTCTTTGCTGTCATTTGTAAATATTGCTACTGGAAAAGCAAAAACCAGATCAAACTGTGACTCATGCCTGAGAAGGAAACCCAGACTAGTTTCCCTGCTTCTCAGACACTCATATCCAGGCATCAGCACAAAATAGTTTCTGCTGTGCAGATGAGGTCCGAAAGACCCTCAGTAAAAAGTGTGCAGCTTCCAAACTCTTTGACATTTTGATTGCAAGAAGGAAAAAGAAACTTAACTGTGTGTAAACAAACAGACCTTTCATTCAGCAAACTCAGTTTGATACAGCATTTTGTGTCCTTCCAGTAACTCTTAATGTTTTTACTGTGCCGATTGCTTTCACTTTATGGCATGCACAGATCAGATGATAGAGCAGCCTGTCCGCAGAAGTCATTGCTACCTAGGGTGGTACAATGTCTACAGAATTGTAAAATATTATGTCCCAAAATACATGTACTTCAAGACACCAGGTTCCAAACCTGTCAGTTCATCACTAGAAGGGGTTTTAAGAGGAATAGCGTTAGCTGCAGCAGGCATTAGTGTGTTGTATATGGTGTGACAGTTGATGTACAGTCATAATAGGGCTGTAGAATAGCCAACAATTTAGGACAGTGTCTGAATATTAGTATCCTAGCACTAACTCCAAAAAACCCTAGGGCAAATGCATTTTATCCTGCTACTCTGAAAATTTATTGTAGGTATAATTAGGTCTACTAGGAATATCAAGTGTGTATGGCATGTTCCTTCTGCAGACAATTATCTCACGTTTTACCAAGTTTATGCATTGTACAACATTTATGGTAACATTTTGAATGTAGTTTTTTGTAAATACTCAGTTAATATGCAATGTCTTATATCTGAGGAAGAAAAACGAATGAATCAGAAAATCCCCACGTTTAGAAATAAGGTACAAAAAAAAGCTTTAAAAATAAACAAGAAGGAAGTTTTAAAGTACAGAGTTTCAAGGTTCATAAATAAGAAAAAGCTCATTTTGTGTGGAAAGATAAAATAATATTCAAGTATAATTGGGGACAGAGTTGAACAGGAAATATTTTTTGTGTTTTGTACATTTTTAAAACACTTTCAGTACTGAGAACAATTTTTGAGATGCTCCAGGGTCTTGCCTCTATTTTACTTCCTACACACCATAAAAAATCCCAACAACGAAAAAAAAGAGTCAAAGATACCGTGGGAATAGTCTACAAAGTAGTAAATAGCTATGACATATTTCACTATATTTTAACACCAGTTGGATCGGGGAAATCTGGGACTCCGACATCCCTGCACCCTAGGGTTAAGCACTAGCTGCCCAGTTTCTCTTGTTCCACTTCAAATAACCAAATATTGACCAGGGAGAGGTGGGCTTGATAGCTTGATGTTAAAGTCCCTCATAAGTATTATTACAGATATCAAAACTTGACCATATTGCTTTGATGCACCATTTGAATGCCCTAAGCAAAGGATATTCAGTGATGTTTACTCTGGACAAAATAGCATTTCATAAATTATAGAAAATCAGTTATTTAAAATAAGAGAAAGGATCAGGTTCTCCTTTTTTTTTTTCAGGTGTCATGAAAGTTATGGTACTTCAAAATTTCGTCTCCTGTTCCAAAGGATTAGGAGCAGAGACTTGAATGCGGCACTTACAATTAAAAATTTCTGACCAATGAGGTCCTTGCTACTGTTATGAGTTTTACACACATTTATTATATCATGCAATTATTCCTTCAAAAGATTCCTTCCCCTAAGTCTTTGAGTCTTAAGATATTGTGGGAGTATCATTGATTTGATTGGAATATAATTCATTTGATGTCATAGATGTGCTTTCTAGTTTATGAAATAGAAATAGCTCCTGCTCATGGAGATTTTATTGTCAGTCTTAGTGCCTCAGGGGGAAAAGAAATTCCTTGCTGTCCCAGACACATTTTATATAAAAGGTCTTCACATGAACTTTTTAATTAACTCAGGTGTATTGGTCAGGTGCGTTGTGCACTACAGCTAATAATTTAATTAATGATTAAATTTAAAGGAGTTATATAATGAAAATTCCTTTTATGGGCAATAATAGCACGGGTTTTCAAGAAACAAGAGTAAGCCTGAAGAAAGGTACATCATAATGAGTAAGAGGAAAGGCGAAGAAAATTGATTTGAAAGAAGTGGTGATGAGTTTGAATAAAACATAAAAGAGGTAGTGGAACAAGATAATGACCTCAAAATAATTTTTCTAATGAGAAAAATATATTTTTTTCAGTGATGAAATTAGAAGGTAAGAAGGTTACATAGTAATTTCCACAGTCAATTTCAGTAATTGATGTGTTGGAAAAAAAGCCATTATCATCGGAATAATCTGCTAGCCTTGGTTCACAGGGAGATGAAGATTTTGTGATTGTTCTGCCAGTCTCCCTGGCATTAGTTTTTTGAAATGACTCACTGAGTTAATCCAAATTTGAAAGACAGGTAAGAGGTGTAAATAAATTCCTGCAAGTGTTGAGGATTGTATCAATGGTGATTGGCTAGCATTAACAACCTACTGCTTTCCACTGAGGAAATGTTCAATTCAGTTCCCGCTGGGCAGAATTTAAGTCATTCAACTTGGCCACCCAAGCATGTTTCCAGTAAAGCTATATCTTTGACAAAGGGTGGGAGTGGTAAAGGGAGAAATCATTACAAAACTAGAATGCCTTGGTCTGATCACTCCACATTTTGTTGGTTTGTTTTTCAAAGGAAACTTGCCAACAATCTCTACAACTACTTCAGGAACTTCAGTTCCTGCCACGCTCCCCATGAACAACTGCACAGAGGATGAGTTTGTCTGTAGAGTCTCTGGCCATTGCATCCAGATGATCCAGAAGTGTGATTTTAGATCTGACTGCTCTGATAAGTCTGATGAATCAGCTTGTGGTAAGTGTACTAAATCTTGTACTTTGCTACCTTATTAATTTGTGGCTGTTAAACATGTTGCTTTAACTACTCTGTACTTACCTTTGCAATTTGGTATTAACACATAGATGCTATTTTTAATGTGATTTTCTCCAGAAAAATAATTTTCCTCTTAATGTGGGAATCTGAGATGTTATGCACTTTCTGCCTTCTAATGGGCTGATTCAGACTTGGCATTCCAATTGAACTTACTGCTGAAATGGGGAGTTGCATGGGAGGGAATCCTCACTTACCCAGTGACTGGTAGCTATACCTGGCAACTTTTTTAAGTGTAACTTCTCAAATTAAATGACCTATGAGATATTTAAATTTTTCAAATGTTCACTAGTTCAAACTGGAAGAGAGAATAATTTTACAGTCTCATGTTTGGGTCGCACATCTGGGAGACTTGGGTCGACTTCTTGCCTTGCCTCCTTCAATGAATATGGGGTTTGGGGCTTTGCTTTAATACAAATTATTTTCATCAGCAGCAATGATTGTGAAATTCAGACTACTCCACAAAGAAGTGAGTTCCAGCCCATAAATTCCTAGAGCTCTGATGGTCAGGTGGGAACACTGGAACAGGGACAAAAGACAGGGTCATCACATGTTGTCCTTAGAGGTCTAAAACACTTGTTGATTGCTTCTGAGTTGCAGTAGTTCACATCAGAGCATTTTAGAAGAAATGGTCAATGACTGTTTTGCCTCAAAGCACAGTACTTGAAAATACTTCTGTACCGAAGCTGATTAATGAGGGGGGCAGACACCTAGAGACAGTGACCTCAGCAGCATTGGAAGCTAAGCTATTCTCATTGAAGACCAAAACTCTGCATTCATTACACATTATGTAGGGAATGCAATCAGCTGTCTCAAGGCTGAGGGCTCAGAGAGGAAAAGTAACATTAGACTCCCTCTGCCTAATTCGTATGTGGGAATAACTCCAGAAGAAATGAATCTGACATACATATATCACTAATTTCTCATAGTGTGAAAAAACAGCAACCATTGAAATTCTGCCCTGAAAAATAAACACAGAGCCCTTCGGATAGAACTTTTTTCTTCCCCTCAGAAATTTGCATTATCTTACAAAACATCCTTTCCTTCTGAGAGAGATAAATACTGTGGAGAATACAACTTTACATATTTGCTCTGTCTCAAGTATCCCATCACTACAGCAATGATGGCAATTTTTCACTCGAATGATAATGCTGGAATAGGAGTTAAGCATGTCCTGACTGAGGGCAGAAATAGGTTCTCAGGAAGTCGTTATCTTTCTCAGAGGCATTTGAAACATAATGTGTATGAAACACGTTAAAAAATGGGGAATAAACACTTAATATTGTGCCACTTATCACTCTTGGGAAATGTCACAAATGTTTATATGGGTAACTCATGAGATCACACTGGCTGTGGTTTTCTTTGTTACTGGAGATATACAAGCTATAAATCAAAACTCACTCCCACCTTAGTTTACCATTTTTAGCCTCCAAGGAAGGAAGCATTAGGCATATTCTCCTAACATACCATGATTTCTTGCTATAGAAGTTACCTCAGGTATGCTAGCATTTGAGCTTCATGGGTTAAAATAAATTCTCATTTCCCTGCACAATTCTCACAGCAGTCACGTAGATTTGAGTATAATAATTTGTTTCAAAGTTCTGCACAGTGACAAGACTCACCTTGGATCACCTAGATGAAGTTTCTGCAAAATATTCAGAAAGATATACTCGAGAACAAATATTCATAGCGGAAATGAAAAATAAGTGGGTTTCTTTCCCCTAAATATTCTTACAGGGGGATGTATTGTGATGGAGGGATGGTAGTGACCTCACTTTTCTTGTCCAGTTGCCCAGGAATCAAAAACTGAGGCACAGGCAGCTGCATGTTTATTTAGTAAGATAACGTTTCAGTATTTGACACCAATACCAAATAGCTGCATTACCATGTAGCTTTCAGGTATTGTGGTGACTACTTAAAATATTGATTTGGATTTTTAGAGTTTGGTCATGGATTTTGTACACAATGTGGAATGAGTTGTTAATGTTGTCAGTGTACAGGACTGAAGAAAGAATCCTGCAGCCACTGGCAGATTTGTAGCTGATGAATTTTACATGCATTTCAGTGCATATCATACAACAGATTATTAGAATGGCATGAAAGCTGTTCAGAACATATATGAAGGCAGATACTTATGTGCAAAAGAATTGGTATATTCCCAGAATTAGAATCTGCCTAATAGAAAAGAACATAGAAAATATAATTGATATTTCATCTATGCAGGGAAAACTATGCATGTTAGTAGTGTGTAAGTATTCATGGATACTATAAATGGAATCCTTTTTATTTTCACATTGTTTACTTTATCATAATATCAATTAACGAGTTCCAATTTTTATATAAACCTGAAGTATTCACTGTTCATCTCTAAAGTTATGGAAGTCTGCGACTTTGAGGATAAAAACCAGTGTGGATGGTATCAGCCAGCCTTGGAACAGATGTCAGGAAAGTATTCCATCCATACCACAAACATATTCAAGTGGGAACTTGGAAGAGGGGCAAATCTCTACCCTGAGCAAGAAAAACACTGCCCATTAATTGATCATACTACGTAAGTACAATTTTTTAGATACTTGAATCTTTCTGGGGCTGTGTGGGTTTACTCACGTATGGATTGTCAGGAGGAAAAACTGCTCATTTCACAGTATTGAAGCAGTTTACTGATTTATTAATGGCATGTAATTAACTGACAATCAGTGAAACAGATATGCTAGATCAATAGCACCCATACAACAGATGAATTAAAATACAAAATGTTAACAAACAGGTACAAATTTCTAAACACCCTTCTATAAGTAATTCTCAAAAGTTTCACTACCTCCCCCCCAGAGAAACGTGTATACTCCCTCTCCCAGAGGACAAGCGTTTTCCCCCTCACAGAAAAACAAGTTCAGAGACATGGCTGCTCCAGCTTTACGCGTACACATGTTGCCACCTACAACCTGTTTATACATATGCCATGAGAAATCAACCCACCTTGTAGCACCCCAAACTGTCAGCCCACCAGCTGGATGATGGCTATTGTCAGCACCCAGTGGAGATGCCACTTTACCTGGTATATGCAGTGTTTGTGGCACCAGCAAGATGATCTCTGACATGTCAGAAACACGTTTTGGCTGCTGCTGTTTCCACTCCATAATCTCTCCCTACTATTACAAATTTTCATCCTACTTTTGTACTTCTTTTCAAGCTGCCTTCTGCTTTGTTTGAAAGCTGTCTTTGCCATTTGCTGGCTGCTGCTTAATTTAGTTGATGGTGGTCATCACCTTGATCCTTTTTGAGCTTCTCAGATGGTCTTTATGCACACAGTTAGTGTACACTCACTTTTCTACCTTACCAGCTACTGTTATCCCAGCAGTTTTGCCCAAGGGTGGGCAGTAGATGTTACCCCAGCAATGGGTCTTGTGAATTCTGCTGTCATTTAGTAATTAGGTAATGTGGTTCAAAACAGCTGTGGTTAGAGTTAAATTCAGTTTAGTTGACATTTTACCCTTTTTCTGATAAACTATATCACTTCATAGTAAAATGAAAAATATTTCTGTTTTCTCAGTGAAGATTTCTAAATTAGCTTTGGATTCTAGGTAGACTGTTTATGATAATTACCAAATCCTCCCAAAGACATTCCTTGATTTGTCTCAAGGAGAAAAATCTAGCTTTTTTCCCATGGAAATTCTGTTTGTGGATTGTTTTTTTTTTTAAAGTAAGAAATGTGATTAAAAAAATGTATTAATGCCATTTATATTCCAGTTAAAAATAACAGTTAAGATTTATTGAAACAAAATCAATACAAATGGCTAACAAATGTATTAACTACAAACAATTTTCAATGTCATACAACTTCAATTCATCTAGTAAGGAAATTTCTCTACAGCATCGTTCTGAACAGAAAAATACTTGCCTAGTTCTAGTGATGGGCATGTTTACTTTCTGTGAAAATAGTTCACAGAGTGTAAAAATGGACTTTAAATTAAAACCATTCCAACAGAGTCTTTGCTATATTGCTACTATATATATACTAACCGTATACTGAAAAGGGCTGGTGAAAAGAGAAAGTAAACGATCCATAGAGATTGCAGTTTTCGGGCAACACTGAAATGTACTGCTGTTGCGATGTTTCACATGAGATGTAATTTGGTTGTGCTGTTTCCCCATTCCCTTTGTTTATTGGCCTGTAGAAGAAAACAAGAGCATGAAGCTTCCAAATTGCAGCAGGAGATGCAGAGCAGCAGTTTTGCTGAATTAAAAACCTGCAATGCTTTGGTTTATTTTCTCATCCATTTTCCCCAAATTTCCATAGAGTTGGATGAGGGAAGCTGTAATACTGTAATCCTGTGTGTTTTCTAATTAAAATAAAACATGCAGGATCATCCAGTGCAAGAGCAGGTAGCTGCAGCTTACAATGAGTTCTTTCAGCAAAAATACCTGTGAATAGTTGGAGATTCAAACCATCTGCTTCCCACAGAATACGTATTTGGGCTAGCCACCTGTAAGCTGATGAATTGTAAGGTGGAGGTGTGAGTCTTTGAAGCTGTAATTACATTAATTAAGTGAAAGTAATGACTTCAGAAATGGAGGACAGAACAGCTTGCATGTGCGTATATAAGCCCAAGGCTGGAGGAACAGAAGCCGTTATGGGAGCCTGCTATGGCAGCCTGACAGTCCTTGGCTTGAGCTGGAGAAAGGCTGGCATGTGTTTTGGAAAGAACTACGTGACATTGGCATCGTGCGCTGACAAGACCATTATGCATATATGAATGTAGAGCTCTCATGGCATGTTTCTACACTCAGCAAATGGGAATTCTCTATTGCAGTTAGGTTTCTAAATGCTATAATAATGAAAGCATCAATTCGTGTAGGCTTAAACAAGTGTACAGAATAGACACCAGCAAATGGATAATTCTGTAAATTTATTTCCATTTTGGAGAAACTGCTTAGTGATGTAGCAAATTCTTTAACATTATTAATGATATTTGGGTATAACTGTTATTTGAAAACTTTGTAGGCACTTAATTGATATGATAATTCATACCCAAATCTGTCATCAAAACTAATAAATCAAAACAAAAAAAGATGGGGAACTAAAATTCTAAGCTCACATGGTAATTATTGCTGTGTAAATAGCTCCCTTGATAAGCATATGTTTAACACATCTGTCTTGCTTTTGTGTCTGCTTTTCAATCGTTATCAGACTTTAGCACAGGAAAAATTAGGAAAAATTAAAGGCTTTAAGTAATATACTTAAGCCCAGCAGTTTTTTCAGCAGTCAAGAAATGTTTTCAAACTGAGAGTCTAAGACCTTCAAATTAGGTGCAAAAAATGATAATACCACAGGACACTACTCATGAAACACTGGAAAGGAGAAAGTGCAATTTAACTACTTGAAGGTACCTCCTTTTTTTCTTACTGCGTTTCACTTAGCTGATATAACCAAAACTCAAAAGCATTTCTATTATATTGCATGTACAAATCACCCTTGTTCTGTGCCATTGAGCCTGACAAAAAAAAAAATGATAAAAGGAACATTGAAATATATATTGAAATGCATTTTTGATTACATGGTAAATACTAGGTAGTTTCCAAAATAGTTAAGTCCAGTAAAGTAATAGCTTGTGTGAAGGGGTCGGAGACCTGATCAACTATGACCTGGAAAAAGCTGTTCAAGGAATGTTGAGACAGCCTTATACACTCAAAGCTTTATTTGTAGCTGGATATATTGACTTTAAAGGCAAGATTTTTCTCTTTGCTAAAGAGATAGAGGGAAAACTGTCTCCAGTGGCAAGACAGGAAGAGAAGCAACAGGGTGTTTCACAGATGATAATCCTTTTCAGTATAGCATATTTCCCCCCATTAACTCCTTTTCCATAGCAGGTATATAGGTTTCGTTAAGACTGAAAAGTCTCAGGATTTGTGAGTTTTGAGGGCATGAAACAACCCGTAGGAACAGCAAAGGGAAAATCATTGCTGCAGCAGCCTCCTAGCACCTTGGTGGAAGGGTGCAAAGTTGGAAGTCAAATGCAAACTGTGAAGTTGGAATTGGGAGGATAAGAGGAGCCAAGACCACCCTTCCTCCAGTCCCTGCAGTAGCTGCCTTTTGTGTTACCAAAAAGACAGCTGGACCTCTCAATCTTCCTGACGGTATCAGCACAGGCAGCTACTTCCTTGACCATTGGTGGAGAGCTTTTTTGAACTTGCCTTGTCTTCACCCTAGGTTCATGCCAGTACTTCATTCTTCATTCCAGCCACCTTCTTGATTCAAGGAGTGCTTTTTATCCAAAAGCAAACCTTTCAAAACCTTTTTCCGATATTGGGATAGCTTTGTCCATGTGATGTTTAGATCTAACCCTTGAGACGCTCTTATGCTATATGCAGATATCTCGTTGAAAGGCTAGAAGATGATTTCTTCACTTGGATTATCCTACATGTGTCTCAAAAGTGCACATAATCTCGTATGGAGACAGTATCTTCTCTAGGGTGATTTGCTATGCCAAAGTTACAGGAAGATGTTTACAGTTAGCCCAGCAGATATTTAAAACATATTTTCTTATAAAAGTGATTCTGCCAAACACTTTTCTAAAAACAGAAATTTAGCCTTTGTATGTATGCAGGAAGAGCAAAATAATTTATTGCTATTTTTATATTTATTATTATAGTTATATTACTAGAAATAATTGAAGACTTGTTGAAAGTCGTGAATAGGTCATTCATAAAAAAATAAGAATTTCTGTGACAATTTATTCTATATTTTTTTGTTGTTGTTTAATAGGGATTTTTTCAGAGAATAAGAATTCAGATAATCAAGGTTCAGAAAACAGGTTTTCCTCTGCAGCCTTTTTTGAACAAGGCGCAGCTTAATACAAGCTTGTTCTCTAAGTGATTGTGAAATATGAACTAATTTGAGTTAGTACTTCATTAAAGTATTAACAAAACTTTACAGGTAATCAAATGCTTTACTGTGCAAGCTAGTAAATATTCAGGGTGATATCAAGGCAAAAACCAAGACCATAGATATTAGACTTTTGATGCTAAGTAAAAATGTAGTTACTGAGGAGTTTTCTACAGTAACATATAATTTTATACTTACTCTGTAATCCAGAAAACTGCTAATTAAAACTAATGCCCATTGTGATTAGAAATTTTAGTGGCTTTTTCACCTCAAGTCTGGTTATTTGAGAAGGAACTCATTCCTCTTGTTTCCTTTGGCCTTCAACCTCATAGAATTTACAGAGATACGACAGAATGCTAATGAGATGTGGCCGGTTCAGATGAGCCATGGAAACACCACGAATTAATCTCAACCCTGTGTCAGTTAGAAACCATCACACTAGAATGTCCAATGGAGAAAATCCAACTAACAGCCACTGACTGTTGTGTTATGATCAAAACATGGAATCTTTAATCTCTGATGCCATTTGCTTTGTGTGGTTGCTGGTATGCTGCAAATGCTTTTAAGTGCCATTTGTAAATCTTGAGAGAGTTTGAACAGAGATTCTCTGAGAACAATGATGCTGATAGAACAAGAAAAAAAAAGAAAAAGGAATTAGACTGGTTAATAACATACTAATCTGCTCTACTGTTCAACTATAAAGGCTTATTTGTTTGAAGTTAAGTTTATTTGGCTTTAGTTTTCGATATCAACTGTTCTGTAATTTTAGCCTTCTGCCTCAAACCAACAATACAGTTCCTGCTTTTAAAAGGCCCAGCGCTTTATGTAGTTCTAAAGACCCATCTGTGCACTTTTAAAAGATACACCTACAGCCCAGAGGGTTTCGAGATTTGCAAAATTTGCAAATGCACAGTCCATAGAGAAAGGTACACCTGTATTTACAAGAGTCTGCAGCGATTGTGTTTTGTCCGAGCAAGAATTCTAATGTTTTTTTAAGCAGTTGTTCCTACTTCCAAAATGTTCTGCTCAGGTAGTGAGAGAAGGAAAATGGGATTCAACATACTTTATCAGAGTTGTTGTTCATTCAACATTGTGTACTTTCCTCTGATTACAAACGGTGTGTCAGTGCTGCAGTTTAGGTGTGATTAGAGCTGATGTGGATACATCTCCTCCAGCCCAATTTTAGCTACGACAGGTTCCGGTTGACATAATATGGGAGCATGGCACCCACCGTGGTGCACAAAATTGTCCTGGAGTGATAAGCAAGCACTTGGGTCCTTACACCTCACTTATCTCTACTCTGCTATGTTTATACTATAACACTAAATAATCTAAAGCACTGAATTTATGTCAATGTGCACCAGTTTTCCAGTCTGTTCTCCAAGCAAGTCTGTGTAGACATTTGTACTCTTTTCCTCGTAGCTGAATAATACTGCCAGATGAATCTACAAGAAGGAATTAAGATTTGTTTATAAAATTCTGGTTTCTTCTGTAAAGCCTTGTTAAGAATATACTCTGGACAGTTCACGTGCTTTCTACTTTGAATTTCTTTATCAAAACTCTTATAGAGGAGATTTCTTCTCTTGAACTTATAGTTAGGAGTCTTATCAGACTTCAGGATAATATTATCTTTTGAGTTTGTCATAATCTATTTCTTAGTGTCTGCTTAGGTCTTTAGTGGCAAAGTTCAAATTAATGTGTGGAAAAATAAGTGCACAAAGCCACCAAAGTAACATAGATAATACAGATCAGTATCACCCGAAGCAATATGTTCATTAAAAACTAAACACTAAAGACTCTACACTTAATATTTTTGTAAAAGAAATCACTGTACTGTTTGATTAATGAAACTGAAGCAAAACTATTAATTCTTTTTTAGGAAAAAAAAAGTTTGCGGTTGAAACGTGCGAAAAAGTAATTCTAAGTTTTGGGGAGCAAAAGTATGCATATTACTTGTGTGTCCAACTTAAATATGTACTTGTGAGGTTACTTTTAAGAATAAGCTAATGGTCAGAAATTATTTACAGGATGATGTCAAATAACTAGTCTATTTCAAGTAATCATAATTTAATCAAAACTCATTTTGTATGAAGAAAGATAATGAACTCAAAGTAATTCTAGCTTTCTATATTAGGATGCCAGAGCATGGGATTGATCTCATAATGAAAATAGATTAAACTGTCAAGAATTTAATAGAATCATAAAATGGTTTAGGTTGGAAGGAACCTTAAGGTTCATCTAGTTCCAGCCTTCCTGCCATGGGCACGGACATCTCCCACTAGACCAGGTTGCTCAAAGCCCCATCCAGCCTGGCACTGAACACTTCCAGGGATGGGGCATCCACAGCTTCCCTGGGCAACCTGCTTCAGTGTCTCACCACCCTCAGAGTGAAAAACTTCTTCCCAATATCTAATCTAAATTTACCCTCTTCCATCCTGAAGCTATTACCCCTCATCCTATCACTACATGCCCTTGTAAAAAGTCCCTCTCCAGCTTTCTTGTAGGCCCCCTTCAGATACTGGAAAGCTGCTGTAAGGTCTCCCTGGAGTCTTCTTTCTAGGCTGAACAACGCCAACTCTCTCAGCCTGTCTTCACAGGACATATGCTCCAGCCCCCTGATCATCTTCATGTACTACCTCCTCTGGACTCCCTCCTTCTTATGTTGGGGGCACCAGAGCTGGATGCAGTACTCCAGGTGGGGTCTCACCAGAGCAGACTAGAGGGACACAATCCCCTCCCTCAACTTACTGGCCACACTTCTTTTGATGCAACCCAGGATACAGTTGGCTTTCTGGGCTGTGAGCACACATTTCCAGCTCATGTGGACCTTCTCATCCACCAACACCCCCAAGTCCCTCTCCCCAGATCTGCTCTCCATCCATTCTCCACCTAGCCTGTATTTGTGTATGGAATTGCTGTGACCCATGTTCAGGACCTTGCACTTGGCCTTGTTGAACTTCATCAGGTTCACATGGGCCCACCTTTCAAGCCTGTCCAGGTTCCTTTGGATGGCATTCCTTCCCTCCAGCATGTCGACCGCTCCACACAGCTTGGTTTCATGAGCAAACTTGCTGAAGGTGCACTCAATCCCACTATCCATATTGCCGACAAAGATGTTAAATAGTAACAGTCGCGGTACCAACCCCTGAGGAACACCACTCATTGCTGCTTGCCACCAACTGCAGCTCTTTGAATGTGAACATCCAGCTAGTTCCTTATCCACCGAGTGGTATCCATCCATCACATCTATGTGTCTCCAATTTCAAGACAAGGATATTGTGTGCGACAGCATCAAATTCTTTGCACAAGTCCAGGTAGATGATGTCTGTTGCTCTCCCCTTATCCACCAACGCTGTAATCTCTTTGTAGAAGGCTACAAAATTAGTCAGGCACAATTTGTCCTTAGTGAAGTCATGTTGACTGTCACCAATCACCTCCTTATTTTTCATATGCCTTAGCAGAGTTTCCAGGGGGATCTGCTCCATAATCTTGCCAGGCACAGAGGTGAGACTGACCAGCCTGTAGTTCCCCAGGTCTTCCTTTTTTCACTTTTGGAAAATGGTGGCTATGTTTTCCCTTTTCCAGTCATTGGGAACTTCACTGGACTGCAATGTCTTCTCAAATACAATAGATAGAGGTTTGTCAACTTCATTCACCAGTTCCCTCAGGACATGCAGATGAATGTCATCAGGTCCCATGGACTTGTACACCTTCGGGCTCATCAGTTGATCTCAGACCTGATCTTCTCCTACAGTGGGCTGCTCCTCGTTCTCCCAGTCCCTGCCTTTGCCTTCTGCAACTTGGGTGGTGTGGCTAGTCACACACAATTTAATCATTGTGTGGGGTTAAAACTTCACAGACACATTTTATTTTTTTTTTTCTGGAAGTTATATCTGTTACATAAAATAAGGCATCAAGCTGTACACAAAACTTTTTGTGGTACACCTTTATCATGGTCAAAGATAGCAAGTTTCTTTTGGAATTTTGACTCTTAGAGTGTGATAATAAATACAATGCACTTTGATTTAGGGCAAGAGTTCCTTCTCATGTTTGTGGTGATTTTCTTTGGACCACCTTTCTAATCTCAGTGTCCAGTTACATGTCTCAGTATGTCACTAGTGCTTTGTTGTGTTAAGCACCTTTGTTTGTGTTCAGTTTGAATTATCCATTGAAGCTCAATCCTGTATTCATGTGCCAAATTTTAGATGCTCAAGACAGAAAATTTTATCTCTAGCACTGTGCAAAGAACTGGGTCTGTTACATCCAGCAATTTACAGACAGTTGTCTGTAAACACAGCTAGAGGATGGCTTCTGCAATAGGAAATAGCTGTATTATATCCTTTCTCAAAGCAGTATTCCAAAGAATTTACATCTACTTTATGTCACAGCAATCATACAACTTTTTTGATTCTGAGCTTATTACACATTAATGTTAAATGTTAATGAGGGTGGGATATTTTTTACTAGATATAAAATATGTTTCAACTCACAGTAAAAGAACTTACTCTTTTTGGAATTACCACTGTTTGAAATTAAATTTATCACATATTGCTGGAAGTGAAGAGCTGCATTCTTGGTCACTGTTTGCTTTCAGTTCCTTCTTAATTTTTTTTAATACTTAGATAAATGCTTAGATTTAATTGAAGTAAAAACTTCCTTTTTTTTTTTTCTTTCTAGTTGTTAAATACAGATTTGAGTTACTGACTATTTAAGACTATTTAAAGCCTATTAGTAAAGTGGTTAGAAGTGTTCAGCGGAGAAAATCTTTCTCTGATACGTAGTAGAATTAATTAGGTTGTTGGAGTTCTTATTGTCCTTTAAGATTACGGAAAGTTACACATTTTATGACATTTTAATTTTGCATATAGATTCTTTTTCTACAATAATATCCTCACAGCTGCAATCCTTTAATCAAGGAAAGAACCCTGTTGAAGCCAATGAATGTTATGTGTATGCCACTGCAAGACAGGGGCTGTAAAAGATCTGTTCGTATCTTATGAACTATAGTAGGCCATCCTATATTACCTGCAGAAGGATAAAACCTTGGCCACTGTTCACAGACTACCCTCTCCTTCCTACATCATGTGTTGCCTTCTGGCTGAAATAATGGGCATAATGGGCAGCACATCGAGTAACTGTTACCTAGAGTATAAAGGAGGGGATGAATTTCTTCTGGAATGAGTGCTTGAAGATTAAGGTCTCTTTTGCTTCTGAAATTTTTCAGCATCTTTTTGTGATATCTACAGGCAGATGCAGTGTTGAGGAAACTGTTAGGGTTTGCTTATATGTATATGTATTTTTTTTTTTGCAGAAGGCTTACTCTTTCAGTGTATTTATATAATTTCTTCTGTAATATTTCTTTATTGCTTCTACCCACCTTTCAGCAGTTTCACACCTTAAAATTAAATATCAAATAAACAGTGCTATGGCTATAATGTGTACACGGTTTTCCCATTTTGAAGTTAATATATTGAAGTTACATTGGACTCTATACGGACACACACAAAGATAGAGATGAAGCCTTCTTTGTATCTTTGCCTGTTTCCTTAGGAATGCTTGAATAATAATGACTTTTGGATGTTTTATATTTCTATTGCAACCTTTGCTGCCAATGCTAAAAATACAAAAGGTTAGCAACCTTTTAAAGATTTTTAATATAAGCTTTTATTTTTATACATACTTGAATCTTTACTAGAACTTTCCTATCATCTGGTTTCTGACACTATAAACAAGAAATAACAGGAATCAACATAAAATTAAGCTAGCATGATGGAAAGGTCAAAGTATCACATTTACAACCATCTTGTGTCAAATATATAAGGCATTAAAATACCAATCCTATACTCTGATGACATAGTACAAGAAAAAAAATGACACCAATATAAACCTTTTCTCTTAAATATGCTTGTTAGGAAGAAAAAGGGGAGAGTTTAACTCTCTCTTAGCTAATGAAACAACAATCTAAAAAATTTTCTCAGAAATCTTTTTAAGAAATGTTTTATAACTGGGAAATCTTAGCTAATCTAAACCTAAATTTCTCCTGCAAATATGTTAACTTTGGAAAACATTTTTCAGATGTGCTCTTGGAGGAAAGGGTATAGATAGAGAAGAGACTGAGTTCCCCTAGCCCTACTACCCTGATAGAGGATGCATGGGATGTGATAAATGCAAACTGAGGTCACTGCACTTGAGCTTTGATGTCCAACCTTTTCCTGACACGTCTAGTATCCCACAATCCTTCCCCTTTGGTCAAGAGAGTGCTTCTTTGTCATCTGGTGCCCTACTCTTTTTTTGACCACTAGGTTGGGAGTTCTCCCTGTACAGAGAAGTCCTGTACAGAAAGGTCACTGACTTGGTGGATCCTGGACAAATGGTGTTGGAGAGCTGAAGAATAGTACTTTAAATGCATAATAGGTCCAAGATGTCTATGGGACTCTGATTTGCTACATATATGCTGCACAGTGTTTATGGACATACATATCCAGGAAAAATGGAAAGGAATATGGGAGCTGCTACTTTTTGAACTTCAAATTTTAGTATTCTGTGCTAATCTTTGGGATGCTTATCCTTCTAAGGAAAATGAAATTTCCCTCTCTGATTTGCTTTTTTAGTTTGTTTGTTTTTCTCATTATTGCTGAGATTTGGAAGGTAATCAGAACTCTAATGAAATGGAGTTGTTTCTTTTCTAAACAGATTTAGTTTTCACTTTAAATGTAAAAGCAAAGAGTAAAGACTATTTTGTAAGTCCCTTTAAGTGCTTAATCAGGGGTTCTCAAACAATTTGTAGAAGACACATAGGTGAATTAGCACTTTAAGAATTCAGAGATGTCCTACAATTAATTAAATCGGAGCTTAAATTTTCTGTACAGGAAAGTTCAGCTGATACATTTTTGATCCACTTTCAGACATTACAACAATAAACAGTTACTAGTGTGAAATGAGTAATTCACAGCATGGGACTAGATAACACTACCAAATTTAAGATGGGCCTAATTTTTTGAATAAGTCTCCAACTTTTTTTTAACACACTTTATTTTTCCCTCAATACTAATTCCCATTCAGTATATTCAGTTCACTGTGTTGTTCTGAATGCTTTGAAGGGAGAAATACAGTGAAGGTTCTTTTATTTATGCCCATTCTTTGCTAACTTCATTTTAAAAGGTAGTTCAAATATTAAGGTATTAACAAAGTCAAATATGGAAATGTATCTCAGTTACTTATGTTGAATTTTTTAGATCCATTAAAATGTTGTGAATTTCCCTCTGAAATTAATTAGGATTATTGCACTGGCGCAGGAATGTCTCTATATAGGGAATGCTTGCTGTACAGAGGTAAAATTAATTATTTTCAAAGGGTAAATATCAAGATTTTAATGACACATATTGTAGCTGCCAACTAAAAGATTTTCCATGGGATAATTTTCCAATTGAGCCTGAGATCTTGCAGCTACGGCAGGGGAGCCTGCATGTATTCTGCTTGATTTTAGCACTTACAAAAGATATATATTGGAAGCCAGATTTATTCAGTCTTATACATATTGAAGAACATCTTGTTTTATGCTTGTTACCATCAACTTCTTTAGAACTCATTTGGAAAAAAGAAAAAAAGACAAAAGGAAAAAAAAAGAAGGCCAATACTTTCATGGAATAGGAAGGAAAGGAATTTAAGGAGGGGTCAGATGATCAAATTGCACAATGAAGAAACTGCCAGTTTGGCTGAAGATACTCAAGGAACAAAGATGGGTGAGGGCGAGAACAACTTCTGATCAGAGTAAGAGAGACTGATAATATAGGTTTATGGAAAGTTTTGGAATACCTTGTGACTATGTATTACTTACTGGTTTAAAATAGATGTAGGCGGTCTTAGAAATTTTTTACTTCAAAAGTCACAGCTTGACACACTGATCAGATGATTACATACACATTAACTAGATCTGCTACAAAAGATGTATCCATAGAAGGTGCAGGTACTCCAGCACATAAATTACACACAAACAGAATGATTTCTTATTATTTTCTTCAACCCCTTTGTCGTATAGAATGTGCATCTACCTGTAAATTCCACACAGGTTGCTATACCAGTCAGCTTAAAGAATTCAAGACAGAGAGATTTCTTTGCTCTGTGAGCAAACGTGATGCAAGTTAGTATCAGCTACAGACAGTAGAAAAAAATCTTTCTAAATGACAATATGTATAGGTCACAAATATATCAGTCTTGTAGTCCTAATGTAAAAATTTCCATGATAGGAGTGAAGGTGAACAAGGATGCTCTATGCACACTTATCCAGCCCCTGCTGATCCTTCCATTTCCCCTTACTTTGCTACATATCCTTCATATTCTTGTAATCACATATGCCACCATGTTTAATAGCTAGCACTCCATCAAGTGCATCATATAGGGGTCTTTAATCTGGTTTGCAAGTTTTAAATGTAACGTTCTAGCAAACACCGAAACAAGGGCAAAAAATTTGCAAGAACCTCTGTGTTCTTAGGGTACTCTATGGGACCAGTAGTATCTAGGTAGAAGTGTGATTTTGGTCTCCCTTCAGGACAAAGACATATCTGACAGAAGAGACCAAATAAGAGATGGATGTTTGGATTTCATCATGGTACTTATTGCACCCTACCACTGTTTCAAACTAATCTCACTGAGAGGCCTGAAAGTAATACTGAATACTCTGGGAGGTATGAGGGCTGTAAGTGCTATTGCTTTTCAGAACTCTCTATCATTCTGCTTCTTACAGCCTTCTTGAATGCTATTGTAAATATGGTGCTGTGACACTCTTGCACCACTGAAGGCATGAGTTCCCAGTAGCAGAGTAAACTCTGAATTTTTATATGTTTTTGCAAACCTTAAGAGAAATGGATATTATTTTACCTCCAGGCAAAGTGGTAGAACACTCAGCGCCAAGGAAAAAAATAAACCAAAAATTGCTACATTGAAATAACAATTTTCTTCAGCAGAAAAGAGGGAAATAAATGAATATTCCAAATGTGCACTTGCTTGAAACATCTGTAACTGTGTGGTTTTCAAAGTTTTCCATTATCAGTTATAGTACATGCAGTTTATTAGGAGAAGCTGTTTAACAAAAATGCTCTATTATATTTTATTTGGGAATTTGTTTTACCTAATTGCCCTAAGGCTTGCATATCTCTTACTCACTTTGTCCTTATTTTCTGCAATAATTCACTTCCACATATTTATGCTATTGTCTCAAGGATAATGTAAATAGATGCAGTAATTATAAAGATGGGTGAATTGCCAGGATTCAGTGATAAAAGAAAAGCTTCAGAGACACTTTTTCTTGGATGGGTTTTGTTGGTTTTTTTTCATCTGCTTCAGAGTTAAAAGAAAAATAATATTGTGGAGAAGACTCAGATTTCCCCAGATCATTACTCTTCCCCTAGGATCCTCCCAGACTGATTTTGGTCTTGGTTTTATCAGCAGTCCCCAGTGATTTTATTTGTAACATGTCTGACCTATAACAAATTAAGGTCTGCCCCACAGTTTAAGATGTATTTTTAAAACATATTTTTCCTCATTCAAAAATATCTACTTTTATGTGGCTTAGAAAGAGAAGATTTTACTATGAACTACTGGACAATTCTTTCATGAGAAAGAAAGATTGTAAACCTGCTGAGTAGCTAATTCTATTTTATGGGTGGCACTAGAAATGTCAACTCTAGTGTCATGGTGTCATGACCACCACTTTCCTGCATGTATTTGATTTCTACCTAAAAATATGTGCATAGGCAACCCATCCCACATACTACCGATTTTTTTTATGTAAAATTTTTAATTTTTCAATTTTGAGTCACATGCACTTTGTGTCCTCCAATTAACATGTAAAATACTATCTGCAGAATGTCATCTTTTCTTGCATAAGTTCCTTCATTTTAAGGGATCTTTTTGTACTTTACATTAAATAAAAAAAATGTATTAATAGTTTAGAGCTGAGAGTCATCTTTCCTAACCAAAGAGAAATTATGGGAATAATCCACTTCAGTGCCTTTTGATATTTGCAAATATTTTACATATACATCCTTACTGATATCTACAAATACAATGATTTCCTCATTCTTGCATGCTAGGTAAGGTTTTGGGAAACCTCTGAGAAGTGTGTAATGATTACAGGATTGAACTGTGGCTGATTAACTAGTAAAAGTGCTCCCCCTGCTTCTGACCCATGGAAGTGTTAGACCTACACTTAACCAGGATCAAACCCTCTGACTTCCCTGAGCAAAGCCGGGGTTGGGGTGGAACCCAGAGGCCCCCCCAGCCCTCACCTATGTGACCCTCTGGGTAAAGGCTGACTTCAGCTCTGTATTTTGTTTTGCCAATCTCTGATATAAAAATACTAACCTCCTTTAGAAGGGCTTTTTTCGGATTCTGGCTACACAGTGATGGTCTAAAAGGCATCCAGATATCCAGACAGAAGATGCTATAGCTGTACAAGGAAATAGGATCATTTTAACTTTAACTAGAACTTAATTATGATTAAATGTTTTGTTTTAATAAAGAAAAAACCTTTCTCTCTGAGCAGGTGTACTGAAGAAGGCTGGTATCTGTTTGCAGACAGCTCGAATGGAGAATTTGGTCACATTGCTGACATTGCTACCCCAGTCATCTCCCTTACGGGGCCCAGATGCAAAATCATATTCTGGAACCACATGAATGGTTCAACAATAGGTTCTCTGGAGGTACGGAGATGTTTTTTGTTTCGGGGTGGTTTTTTTACTGCCCAGAATTCCTGTGAGAAAATTCATGCCTTGTTATTTAGTTTCATTAAAGCCTAGGCTGCTAATAAATGAGAATGAATAATTACTAACACTCCATTGCTCTCCATATGTTATGATGTGCAGGAAGCACTAGCTCAAGTAAGCTGGGGAAAATGTAACGTTCTACAAGAACTGAAAATTATGACCTTTATAGACATACTGTGGTTGGAACTTCCATACAAGAAAAAACCTTGTACTGCACAATACCCTTTGACACTGAAAAGTATCGATAGATATTTGAACATTGAGGTCTTTGTCTGAATATGGGAGTATGAAAAAAGGAAGTAATTGTATTAAAATTTGCTGTAAAATTTTACAGAAACAGCTTATTCCTTTGAAAGCTTAACCTGTACCTTTCAGAGGTTAATTATATTAATGCAAGCAGCATTGAACTATTTCTAGGACATAATGGTAGCAAACTTGCTTACCCATACCTTTTTCTTTACTCCAGTTAAAATAAAAGGACACCTGCAAAGGAAATGTAACTCATTCAGCAGCTTGTAGATCAAGTGACTCACTGCAAAATGAATGAATGAAACAGCAACAACGTTCTCAACATTTTTTTTTGCTACACATCTGAGTAACTATAACAGGATTTCCCATGAATATTACACAACTGCAGAATCAGAAATGAATTGAAAAAAGTACTCAGGATAAGTTACCCAGTCACCTGTATCAAATTGGCTGTGGCAAGTGAGTGAATTTAATTGTGCAAATAAATTCTCACTAGCTTGATTACTCTGAATGACAAAAGACAATCATAAGAAAAACCTGGTAGAATTCAACTGTTTTGAAGATGAAATGAAAACATATGTTGACATCAGAATTGAAATCTAAGATGTGGTGTCCTTCACTCCATGCACGTGAATTGCTAGATGTTCAGAGGAAGCATGTTTTGTGTTTCTTGAATTTTTATTAAACAATTTTTAAAAATATCATTAACTTTCTCCCAAGTATGTAAAGATCTTTCAAGGCTGCTTGGCAAGTAGTCAAATTTTAATCCATGAGAATTAGTGAGAAATCAGAGTATAAAGACAGTTTGTCCTCAGTTTTAAGACTCCGGACAGATCAATTTGCTTTGAGACTTCTTTGCATTTACTCCAGAATTCAGGGTTTCTTTCGAGTGTAGGAACCCACGTTAGTTGGAATCAAGTCCACAAGAGTATTCTGTAGAAATTAACGGCAAATTCTATGGAGCCCTGCCCAGTATTACTGCCACAAAAGGCAGACATATATAACTTCAATTTTTTTTTTGAGTTTCAACAGAGGAGACTACAATTTCCCTCCATTCCTTAACTCATTCCCCTGCCCCCATGACTTAATTGGTTTTAAGATGTAACAAAGGAAAATCACAAAACCTTTACATTTTAAACATTGTTACTAATTATCTGGTTTCAATTGGTTAATTAAGCAATTAACAATTAATGTAAGAATAACTCAGCATATAAAATTATTTAGGCAGTTTCTCATTTTCTTCTAAAGGTTCTAAATATTAAATTAATGTGAATCTTTCTGTGCTTAAAAATTGTTAAAAGCCTTTTACCCATCTCTTCGCTCCAGACTACCACATTTTTATTTAAATCATGAGTTTGGATTTGCTGCATGTTAGTCTGTATCATGCCGTCAAATGTCATGTAGGGTGTGTTGAAGACTTTCCTGCTGCTTGCATGAACAGCTGCCTTCTTGTGGTTTTATGTCTTTCTTAAGCATTGATTAGGTGTCACTTCATGTTGCAACCTCAGTTTGAATATTTGTTGGAACCATTTTTGTCTGGTTTCTGCCCTCTGACTTGGCATGGGTATCTCTACCAAAGTATTAGATGTGCTTTTCCAATAACTTGTAACGTAATCAAAATGCATATGTCTTTAAAGTGCATTAGAACACATGGAAGCCTTGGATTTTGACTGCACATAACTTTATGGGCATATTTAACTCTGAAATTATAACCTTTAGCATGATATGATTTTTTTTCCCCATCCTTAAAACTCATGTCTTCTGTGGACAGTTCTTCTTTTCTGTAAAGCCAGGTGTCACTCTGTCTGTTCAATTTAATATATCACCCTTATTTCTTTTGTTCCTCTGGAATGAAAGCTCTTCAGTGTGAGAATCTTCTATTTGCTTGGCAGAACTTACCTGTTATGTAATATCATATACACTCATGGGACTGCATAAATTTTCAAAAAAATCCATTTTTTTTCATTAAGTTGAAAAATGCCTGAGATACCCTAAGAAGATTACGCAGAGTAGCAATAAATCCTTGAAAACAGAAGCGGTTCAGGCAACTGGTGAACTGATATTTAGCTCTGCGAGTACTGGCTGGAGACACAGCTTGACACACTTCATCAAACACCCATCTTGTTGTTATTGTCAGCTCAGTTGAATTTGGATGCCCAAGAGGTTGGAGCAAAGCATATTTAGGACTTTGTGTTCTTGTTGAAAAGTGTCAGCTTTCCCCATTCAATGACTGTTCACAGGGGTAAGGGTATTTATGAGTCTTCCACTGCCCAAATAGATAAAATTTGGTCTTCAGAAGAAAAGAGCAAGTTCTTATTTGTAGAAGAAAAAAATAATATATTTTTCAGTAACTCTTGTTGTTAGTGATTTTTCCATGTTTTACAAATGGATCCCAACCCATTAATGAGCAATTTTCACTTGTGGTTAGCCACTCTGGATAAATTAATGGGATAGATTAGTCCAGGTAAGGTTCTGGACTGATCATGTTTATAAGGAAATCAGAAAAATCTAAAAACATTATTTTCTTAGAATAGTCATTTACACCAGCAAATCCTTTTGCATCAGTTCATACATGAGGCAAAGGTTCTTCTCTGAGGGGGTGGTTGGTCACTGGGACAGGCTCCCCAGAGAAGTGGTTATGACGCCAAACCTGTCAGAGTTCAAGGAGTGTCTGGACAACACTCTTAGTCATATAGTTTAATTTTAGGTAGTCCTGCGAGGAGCAGGGAGTTGGACTCGATGATCCTTATGGGTCCCTTCCAACTCCAGAATTCTATGATTTTATGATAGTTAATGCTGGTATAGAGATAAGGTGTACAAGATACTCTCATACTTTGGTATACAATTAAGGAACCTAAAGCGAGTTGGTAACATAAAGATTTTTTTGTGACCTAGATTTATTTCCTTTTTAGGTACTCTGTAAAACTGGTAACAAGACTTCTAAACTGTGGACTCAAAGTGGCAGTCAAGGTCCCCAGTGGAACAGAGCAGAAGTGTTCTTAGGAATTCGTTCCAATTTTCAGGTATATATTCCTATATTTTGTGCTCTCAGCTCGCTTTATGTACTTTTATATTATGCATTCTTCCCCTCCTCGTTTCCCTTTTTGCCCCATACTCATAGTGTACCTCCCTTTCTGAATAGCAATAGCCATCTTTTTGGCTGGCTAATGAGTTATCTGAGCTGGACACAAGGTTTTGGAAATTTCTCACTCTCCTTCAATCTCAGACTGATATCCATTTTTAAGACAGAGAATCCCTTTTATCCTTGGATCCAATTCAGGTTAAACTATTCCACTCCCTTCTCCTTACTGTTTAGTAGGATTGCATCTCATTTATGAAAAAAGAATCTTGAGCATGAAGTTTACTTTGAAAAATGAGATGATTCCTAAGCCTATATAAGATACTTAGTCACGAGTCTGCCATGCTTAGTTGTATCCTTATTAAAAAAACAGAGACAGCCAGGAGCATATTTAAGAATGTGTTGTATTTCCTGGTACTTCTGTCTTGGATAGCTTTTAATGAAACTTTAACACTCTTTTTACATTAATGGGAATAATTGATGAAGGGGTCAATGTAGTCTTTTTCATCCTTACTTTGCAGAAGTAGGTGGAAGCCTTGCTATTAATTCAGAAGTGAGGAGTAGTATCAGTTTGTGTTGCTCATTTTCTTTCCCTTTTTCTTTGTACTTGCTTGATGTTAGAAGATGGTCCTCCCATGACTACTACAAGCAGTAGTACAAACTTTCATAGGACTGTGCTATGACAGTAAGAACTGACCACTTCGTATTTCAAGGTTTGCGAGGACCATCATAGTCTCTGTTCTGTTAATGTTGCATGTATAAGCCTTTAGGTAACAGTGTCTACTGTTTAACAGTGTCTTACTGTAATAGCTCTGTCATTTTTATTAGGTCATTTTCAGGGCAAAACGTGGTGTCAGTTACATGGGAGACGTGGCAGTGGATGATATTACCTTTGAAGATTGTTCCCCTTTGCTCATCTCAGGCAGACCTTGCACATCAGAGGAATTCACGTGTGCCAACAAGTACTGCATCCCAAAGGATAATTTGTGTGATTTCGTAAATGACTGTGCAGATAACTCAGATGAGAGCCCTACTATTTGCCGTAAGTATGGTAGTGGGGTTTTTAAAAATATAATTAACATAAATAACTGTACCTGCTGTGAATTGTTATTACTTGAATACTTTTGACAGCTCATCAGTTAAGAAAGCAAACAAGAAGGTAATAATTTAATTCTAGTTCTTGGCTTTTAAGGATTTTAAATTATTGTTATTTAATTTGAAATCATATGATAGAAAATAAAAAGAACTGTTAGTGAATTTCTTAAAATAACTCAGAAAGCAGCTGTCTTTAAAAGCAGAATAAAATTCTCCTGCTTTCCATATGAAAAGAATTTATTAAGGCTGAAAAAAATACTTTAAGTGTAATACCTTTGGGATATGAGACACCTACCACCTTTGATATTTCAAGGATTGTCAGGTATCCTACCAAACCATTTTAATCTGTACAATTTTGGTTTTACAAGAGATATCAAGAAACAGCATCTGTGGTATCAGATTCAAAGAATGATGAATCAAATGGGTTCTCCTCTGGAGAAATAGATTGCAATATATCATAATAACTTTTTTCTTTTCTAGTACAGTTGTGGGAAATGCTCACACAATCAGATCTGCATTGTTTGGTGCCATATGAACTGTTGCCTCATTTTTATTGAGATTATGAATACAGTTTACCAAATTCTCAGTGAATACAATTCTATGAAGTAAAGGTATGCTGATATCCTATGAAGCTAAGTACACGGCAAAGGGACTGTGTTTCACACATTATTTTCATACTAATAAAATTCTCAGAGATTTCCAAACCAGGAATAGCACATCATTAAGCTATATGTGGACCAGTTCAGATCTTCTGCAACTGGACAAGAGGAGTACATAAAGTTGGAATTACTCTGTTGAAAAAGAGTCTCCTATTTTGGCTTTTATTTTCTGAAATATTTAAAAGCTGTTTACCCATGACTTTTTTGAGGTTTCCAGATTGTCTGTGTTTCCCACAAAACACCAGCAGCCAAGTAGAGACTGAAGCACCGGAGGCAAGGTGGTTCAGACAGGCTAATGGGATTTAGTTATGGAATGCCCTGAAGTATTTCACTCCAATTTCATTGGAAAAGGGATGAATGGAAACAGTCCTACAAAGAAAATGGTTTCCTAATGTGCTTTTTTTACTTATTAAGTTAAAAAAACCTAAAAAATTATTTTTAAAAAAATTAAGAAAAACTTTCCCGACTGCATTTTAACAGGAAGCTTTACAATGAAGTATTAAGGAGCCTTACAAGGACTGTGGTCATTACTGGGGCGAAACTTCTGTACCAATATGGATTTTGCCTCAGATAAAAAAATTAATCCCATTTCATAATGTCTAATTGTGTTGTAAAGTGCTTGGTGACCAATGCTTGGTAACTTTGTTAGGTCTGGGAGTGCTTTTTTCAATAGCATTTTCAATAACAGTGTCAGGAATTAGACTAATTTTTGCTTCCTTTTTTTGCCCAGGCATGGCAATTGTGTTTAAAAACCATGAAAACTGTGCACCTTCAAGACCTCTCCATACTGCCTTTCAGCAGTAGGCCTGCCTTGATCACAAGCTCTAACTGTAGATGTTGTTTGCCATATGCAGAAAAAGTCATAGTATATTAGTCAATAAAATCTTTCTGCGTCATGTTGTAAGAAACTAGTCCCCCATCTCTGTAATATTCCTTAAACTCCAGAATGTTAATAGGACTATGTCATACAACAATACTCACCAGGTCTAATTAGCAATGTTTAGACAAAGCCAGTGCTGCTGAGATATAAACTGTCTCTTAAAGCTGTTAAATTACTGTTGAAAGATCTGCGCCTTGGTTTTGTTTGTTTTGTAGAGGGCTCTTTCTAGCTACTTGCATGATGTCAACGCCGTAAAATAAGTCAAGTACACATTGTAACAGATGTACTTGTTCGTCAGATGTTTAGAAATTATTCCATTAAATATTGAATGAGTGATCCACGCTCAGGGTTTTCTTTAAGTATAATGTCACTAGTAATATTTTCTTACTACAGGTATATGAGAACAAAATAAACCAGAACAGTGCTGGAGAGGTAACGGGTGGTAGCACTCCTTCAACCTTGTTCAGAAACTGCTGGGGTTTGCCTTATGCTGCTTGAGGTTATCACTGTACCAGAGGAAGGTCTCTGAGGCAGCTCTGGTTAGATTGAGTTGGGCATGTGTCCTTGAGGTAGAAAGAGTGTTTTGTGAGATCTAGTAAATTAAATCTTGTGAAAAAGGCTGTGGGGAAGTAGTGTTTTTCTAGTCTGAAATATGGATTAGCGCCAGCGTAGGTGGCTGTACTTGGTAGGCGTTTGGGTTTTGTCTGCGCTTGGTTGGTGTTTGTTTTAGCACATCAGTGTGCTTCTGAAGTAGATCTCTGTTATTCCTGCTTATTACTATTCGGGTTGCATTGTAGAGTGTGCTTAAGCATATGTACTAGGCTCCTTTCATTAGAAAATAAATTAAAAGCTCTAGGAGGAAATCAAATATATTCTAACCACTAGTGGTCACTCAGCCTACAGGATCAGCCTACACCACCACAGTCTCCTTTCCTCCATGGCCCCCTAAATGCCGTCAGGTCCTCAGCATCAGGTGTTTTGCTCTACAGATCTGCTCCTATAGCTCTGTACTTCTTGTTCATCTATGCATAGCTGTTGAGAATAATATGACTTAAAATAGTTTAAATTTTGCTCCATTTAATTGCTTAGTTTATTACAAAGATTCATTAGATCTTTTGTGATCAACATAATACCATTCATATAATTACTGTTAAGTGTTATTCTTAAATTATTAAGCTCTCATCCAGTTGACTAATTCAGCAGCCCTGTGTCACTGTTCCAGAGGCAAAAGGATTAGCTTTGCTTTTGTATTTAATTACTGAGTGTTCAGTTCTTCACAAAAGTGTCTACTACCAAAAATTTAATATGCAAGCTTACAGTCATCTGCTGTAACCTGAGCTTTTAAGCAGGCTGCCTAAGTTCTCTTTTTCATCAGTGGAGTGACTCACTTCCAGGCTGAAGTTCATGTAATTTAAAATTGGTAGTTTGAGTTAGATTAGATATATTTTCTTGTAGATATGACTATTTTTCTTTGCTGACTATAGAGATTGTACAAGGATTTCTAAATTTAGATTAAGTAACACGCAATTTATACAGCATTAGCAGGGATGTTCAGTGCTTGTGCCTTAAGGTCTTGATTCTTGAAAACATGCCTTTAAAATAAAATGGTCAGCTGAATGCATGAATTTTATTGACTTGGAAGTTGTAAGGAATTGAAAGAATTTAATTAGGATCATGAACTATTAAGTAACTAAATGATCATACGGCAAAAGATGAGAAGTGACAAATTTTATGGGCAGTTACATTCAATTGAGGTAAACCACAATCTATACTTTGCATAAATGATAATCATATCATTTAGCACATCACATTTGGTAATTTATTTAAGTGTTATTTCAGAGGGCATCATATTTGCAGACAAAGGTAAAAGATAGTGAAGCTATTTTTGCAAAATAGTCCCCATGTTTAAGAAAATGTTTCTAGCTTCTTTTCCACCCTTATGACCTCCACAAAGAAAAATTTAAGGAAGAAATATTTCATCGGATTTCAGCCTGACATTTTAGAGGTAGCAGTCTGTACAATTTTGATCTGTGTGCAAACTCCATGAAATTTAGCTCCTTGGCCTCATTACTGAGGCTTCCAACCAGACCCTAATTAAATAAAGCTACTTTTAAGAGGCCGAATTTTATCAGACCCCAGAAGAGGCTCAGATTCTGTTTACATTTTACAAGAGAGCTTTTGTCGTGTCTTATATTGTCAGGCCAAATAATCCATGCAGTTTCCAAATTTATCTTCAAAGCACTTTTCTTTCCAGCAATAATAGTAAGAATATTCAGGGCACAGTTGAAAGTCTCTTGAAGGCTCTGCCGAAATTCCAGCTTCTTTCAGCAAGTTTAATTTTACTTGATAATCATTATAATGAATACATATAGATACATAGAGGAAAAAAATAACTTCCTGGAATCATGCAATTGACTTAACCTTAATTTATGTGGACACTTGACTCACCATGTTGGCTGTTCTGACATTCAAGATTGGAAAATCAGTAAAGAGCACGTACATTGTTTCATATAAAAATCAACCAAAATTATGACAGCTTTCTCTTTTTCTAGGCATTAAATACAGTTTAAGGAGAAATGTAGGTAATCATCTACATCTGTATATTTGCTAAGAAATTACATGTGTGAACTTTTCTGGAAACATGCAAAAATACGCTAACTGTGGGTGTGATTCAGCTCAAAGTTAGCACACCTGCATTTATGTTTTACTACATAGGCCTGTCTGGAGGCTGTGTCTTTATGGTGCTCTGTACCTTCATTTGGGTGGGTTTCTGTTCCCTAAATGTAGGCATTTGTTATTGTTTTCACCTGACCTTAACATGTTCCTCCAAAAAGAGGCTAGATTTCTGCAGATGTCTTGGATGCCCTATGGAGGGCTCCAACTGACCTTTGCCTGTAAGACCCTAAGGAGCTATTCATCTTGACCAAAATATATCGCTACATTTGATTGCTTTTATACCAATGACTCTGTTGCCCATGATGAGAGCACAGAGGCCTACCTCCTGTCTCTTCAATTTTATCCTATTGTATTATTGTATCCTAGAACATTAAAAATATTCTGTTTAATAAGATACAATGGTATTACGTTTTCTATTGAAGCATTAATCTCTTATGGATTTGAGTACTAGGTTTTAATATAAGTCCCTAATTAACTTCTTGAAAAAAAAAATCTCTTTTCATGTGTCTGCAAATATCTTCTAGGTACATCTGTTGGGCATTGCAATTTTGAGTTTGACCTTTGTGGATGGAAGCAAGATGAGAATGACAATTTTGACTGGAACCTCAGAACTAGTAGTACTACAAAAACGGGCACTGGACCAGCTACTGATCATACATTACAAGAGCCATCTGGTCATTACATTTTTATAAAGAGTTCATTTCTCCAGCTACCAGGACAGAAAGCTAGGATTTCTAGTCCTGTCCTAAGCAGAAGGAATAAAGACTGCAAGGTATGTGGGGGGTATTCAGCTCTGCAGAGAGGGATCTGGGAGTCCTGGTGGACAATAGGATGACCATGAGCCAGCAATGTGCCCTTGTGGCCAAGAAGGCCAATGGCATCCTGGCGTGCATCAAGAGGAGTGTGGCAGCAGGATGAGGGAGGTCATCCTCCCCCTTTACTCTGCCCTGGTGAGGCCGCATTGGGAGTACTGTGTCCAGTTCTGGGCTCCCCAGTTTAAGAAGGACAGGGAACTACTGGAGAGGGTGCAGTGAAGGGCCACGAAGATGATTAGGGGGCTGGAGCATCTTTCTTATGAGGAAAGGCTGAGGGAGTTGGGTCTTTTTAGTCTAGAGAAGAGAAGGCTGAGGGGGGACCTCATAAATGTTTACAAATACTTAAAGGGAGGGTGCCAGGAGGAGGGTGCCAGTCTTTTTCAGTGGTACCCAGTGATAGGACAGGGGGCAATGGGTATAAAATCGAATATAGGAAGCTCCATCTGAACATGAGGAGGAACTTCTTTACTGTGAGGGTGGCAGAGCACTGGAACAGGCTGCCCAGAGAAGTGGTGGAGTCTCCAACACTGGAGACATTCCAAATGCGTCTGGACGCCACCCTGTGCAACCTGCTGTAGGTGGACGTGCTCTGGCAGGAGGGTTGGACCAGATGATCTCTAGAGGTCCTTTCCAACCCTTAATTTCCTGTGATTCTGTATGTTACTAACAGGAATGCAGAATTTGATTTCTAGATTGCACAAAGATAATATTCCTAAACTGAATAGACATGATCACTGAAATATTTCTTGAGAAAAAACATGTTGTAGAAGAGTCAGGGCCTGATTTTATTTTCTTGAAATTATAAGAAAACATGTATCTTGTTGCGGGAAAAGAAGGATTTCTTTAAGTAAATAAGTACTCTGGGAGATTCAGATGAAGTTGACAGCTAATGCAGTCTGATTTAGAATACGTCTTTTGTGACACGAGACCTGAGTAGCATAAAACTTTGTAATAGTTTGTGATTTTATGGAGAAAATATATATAAATACAGTAACAATTAGCTTTCAAAGAGTACAACTGCAAGTGCAAGGATCTGTGACAGAAAGCTTTGTCACTGACTCTTCTCTCAAGAATGGAGAAAAATAAGCCTTTATTTTCCAAAACATTACAGCATAGCGATTTGAGTTTCATCACTTCTCTGCAAACCTGGATTTAAAAGCTCTCTAGTTTTGATACATCTTTTACAGTCTTTGCTATAATGGGAGCTTGTAGTTTCATAAGGCATCTTTCAGAACATACCTATCAGACTCTGCCAGAACAACAACATGCTGAAAAAGTGAATTTTCCAGAAAGTTGACCTATGCATTACTTTGAAACGGTATTTTTCCAAATTTTCATAGTCTTTAAGTGTCAAGGCAAAAATGAGTGGTATCTCAGTTTCTAACTTCAGTGTCAAACACAAAATAGAAGTTTAAACATTCATAGTTTCTAGTAATTCTAATTACAAATAAAATTATTAATAATTTTAAAACAGTAATTAGAAATAGAGCTAATGAAATATCTCTATATATATTACTTACCTGGAGAGGGATATTGTGCATAAATGGAGCTGCTGTGAGAGGAAAAGTGGTATTTTAGCCTTTGGAAAATTATCAAAGGAAAATTTATAAAGATTTTAGAAAATTAGCAAGGCAGGAATGGCTTAACATTTTCACAGTAAATTTGGGAATAACTTTCCAGAACTGAAGAAGTGGGGGGGGAGGGGAAAGACCTAGTGAAGAGAAAAAGGAGGTACTAGTATATGAAGTTATTTCAACATTTGATTTGAGATGAAGGAATTAGTCTCTCAAATAGTTGATTAAGACCCAATGCTTCATCCTAATAGATCAGACAATCCCTAAAACTATTTTACTCCATTTTGTGAGTTATTAGAGTTGAAATAAATGGGGAACAACAGCAAGCCTAGTTGTAAGCCAGCCTAGAATCTAGCGTAAAGAATTTTGGAACTACTGTGAGTAAAACAACTTTCAGGCTATTATTTTGCTAATTATTTTGCAATTAATACATGAAGATCTGTCAAAGTTGGCAATAGGAATATTTGTTGGCTATTTGCTTTACCCAGTTAAATAAGCTCAAGAGCTCTCTAATGATCTGCCCATAAAATAGCCACATTGCTCTCCAGCTTTTGAAGTATCTCCACTACTGATGTCACACTTGGAATTCTTACTCTATCTGTTTGTTGGAGATATTGGTCTAGTAGCTTGCCTGAGAGATAATATCAGTGTCTTTATATTTATGGAAGATATAAAACTTTATTGAGTTTTTGCCTGTAAAATAGGATATATAATCATTTTACATTAGGTTTTTGTCCTCAGTGGTCTCATTTTTGCAAGTTCCCCTTTATACATCTAATAACTAGCCCTCTCAAGAGGATAATCTTGGTGAATGGAAGTAATTTTTTTAAAAGTCTTTGAATTGAACTGATAATGTGATCACCGCACTATGCTCATCAAATGAAGGTTGTCATAGACTGAAATAGTTCTAAACAGTTTTATTGTTTATGCAGATGACATCTCCGTTCAAAATGTCTAGTCGTTCGCCTCTAAGTCCACTTATCTCCTACTCACTGCTCATGAGGAAACGCAAAACTTATAAAGACTTTCTCTGAAACTTGAAGAGTTCTTCTTATGCTTGAGATTTCTAAGCAGTTCATTTGATTGAAATTCTTCTGGCTATTTGAAAACTCCCAAAAATTCTTATAGATAAGAAAGTCAGGAAGTATTAAAAATAAATGGCTTCATTTTATGATCCAAACAAAACTTGACTAATTTCAATATGTCAGTAGCAAAACTTAATCTAGCCATTATAAAATATCTTCAAAATTTGAACCATGATCTCATGTTTTCCAAGTTAATTTTCTATATTACCTAAAATGCATATATTTAAAAAAATTCTGCTCACACAAGCTTGGAGATACTTACTTCTTTCTCTAGCATCATATTTGAAAACATCTCTTTCTCAGTCTTATCTGGTTTTACGCTTTAAAAATAACTGTTCCACTATTTAACTTCCATCTATGATGAGTAAAATATATGCAAATAGATGTAGAATAACTGAGAATGACAGGTTCACATCTGAATATTTATGATTTATCACACATTAAATGTAATGAAATGCTTGAAACATGATTATTAGAAACAATTACTTTTGTCATACTGAAAATTATTTACAAAAAACAGCAGGTCTATGCTCCTTCTACAGACAAAACTTCTACATCCATGACATGGCCTGAAACAGTCAGTCGTATTTATGACATTTTATAGTGCTTTTTCAGTTCTTAAACTTTGATTTAGGCAGCTGAGCAAGGGAAGTGAAATTTCTGGTAAAGGAAATTTTATGAATGAAAAAATTGTTTCAAGACCCAGAACATCATCCTAACAGATCAGACAGTCCCTTAAAGCATTTTACTCCTTTCTGTGAGTTTTTAGAGAAGCAAATGCTACATCATATATAACAACAGATCTAGGTTGGGATTTTAACCCATTTAAATCAATAGAAAATGTACATTTACATCAGTGGGACAAGAGCTTTATGCAGAGAAAACAAAATTACATCAGCAAGTATAAAGGGAGATACATTAAAAAAAAAAAGGTTTGTTTGTATACAAGAATTTCATAAACCAGACTGCATCTTCAAAAAAATAGAAATCCAAGGGAAAAAGTCTAAATAGAAAGAGATTGAGACTATGCTAAAATAAATCTGGGAAAGAAAAGGGAGAATTCTGCATCAAAGCATTAGTGACAAATAATTATGCTATCTGGAAATGTCAACCCATAGGAAAATGAGGAAATCTATATATAAAATTGTGGAATAACAAAGACATTGCATTGAAAATACTTTAAAAAAACCCTGTGCTATGCCTTCTTTGGATTACTATTCACTGCAGGACATTGTGTAGATACACCAGCCTGAGAGCTGCTCCTTAGAACCAATATTGAAGCAGCACTGTTGCAGACTATGGTGCCAAAAGAGGTGGTGTTGGAACACAGCCTTAAATTTAATTGCAGTAAGTAACTAAAAGCATATGGCATACATTGTGGTTCTGAGAGAATTTAAGAATCGAGGCAAAGAATTTTAATAAAAACCATGAAAGATATCATTAATATCAGCAATTCCTTTACGGTATGCGTGGTAGAAAGCGGGGGGGGACACTGTTTGTTTGTCTTTGAAAGTGTTATTTTCTGTATATTTTTGCATTGTAACCTTTCCAATTTTATTTCAGTATCAGAAAATTAGTTACAAACACAATCAGTTTTTATAATTCTTTTAGTTTTCAAAAATCTATGATAAATTCTTCAGGATAGACTTGAAAAGATTAAGTAGCCAACGGAAGGATGACAAGATCCAGAGAACCTTGGATAGCTAAGACTAAAGAGCTAGCCTACATCCTGATGCAAAGCAAATTAAGTATAGAAATAAATATTTCACATGTATTATAATTCAAGCCTAAGTAATGTGAGGCCCCAGCCCTGAAAGTACTAGGATACATGCTTAAAATTAATTTTTTGCATAACTGTTACAAGAGGACATTACTACTATATTATACATCTAGAAATTATGTAATAGAACAGAAGAACAGTATGTTGACTCCAATACACGAAATTATTCAGTGTAATTGAGCCAAAATTATTGTAAATAAATGTGAAGTCCAGAAAGTGATGTTGGTGGCTGGGGGCAGGGGGGCAGTGTGTGTGTATGAATTCAGTTATTGTTAAAGAAAGGCAAACATGCAAAATACAGTCTGGTACTTTTCAAAAGAACTGTAACCAATCAGTAGTAGTGTGGTGGGTAGCTCTGAAAATATTTGCTGGAATTTAATTACAGTTAGAAAATCAAACAGAACTCAGCAGCAGTAAAAAGAAATAGAGATTTATCCTAAAAATGTGAATATAATGATATAGTTTAAAGATATACACATATGTTGAAAAGATAAACCTTATTTGAAGAAGAATTTTAAGAGAAACAGATTAATTGCAGGACAGGAAATATTTCCATACAAGAAAACTGTATTTCACAGACTCATAGAATGGTTTAGGTTGGAAGGGACCTTAAAGATCACCTAGTTTGACCCCTCCTGCCATGGGCATGGACATCTCCCACTAGACCAGGTTGCACAAAGCCCTATCCAACCTGGCCTTGAACACTTCCAGGGAAGTGTTGCGCATCCACAACTTCTCTGTACAACCTGTTCCAGTGCCTCACCACTCCCACGGTGAAAAATTTCATCCTGATATTCATCCTAAATCTACCTTCTTCCAGTTTAAAGCCATTACCCCTCATCCTATCACTATATGGCCTTGTAAAAAGTTCATCTCCACCTTTCTTGTAGGCCTACTTCAGATACTGGAAGGCCGCTATAAGGTCTCCCCAGAGTCTTCTCTTCTTTAGGCTGAAAAGCACCAACTGTGTCAGCTTGTTCTCATAGCAGAGGTGCTCCAGCCCTCTAATCATCTTCGTGGCCCTCATCTGCATTCATTCCAACAGGTCCATGTCCTTCTTATGTTGGGGGTCCCAGAGTTGGATGCAGTACTTCCAAGTGGGGCAGAGTGCAGTAGAGGGGCAGAATCACCTTCCTCAACCTGCTGGCCACTTCATTGCACAGGAGACATTCCGAAAGTGAACATAATAAAACTTTCAAAAGAATTATAACACAAAGTCCTTGGCGGCTTTACTAATCAATAATTAAAGAAAATCAATTAAATACAAATGTAAGCTTTTTTTTAAAAAAGTATATTTATGCAATACAATAGACTCAGAAGCCTATAAAATCCTACAGCACCAGGTAACACAAAGGGTCGTGACTTTACATGGGTATCATAATATTTTCTATTATATTTTTACAGCTTTAACAAATAAGATCAAGTTTTCATTCTTTAGGGCATGTGCTATGCATTAGACTAGGAAGAAATTTGAGCTACAGACGTGGTCTCACATTACAAAAAAAAATCACTGTTTTTTTATCCAAGGACTTCTCACGTTTTATTTTAGCTATTGTTTTGCATTTCTGCAGTCCATATAGAAGTTTTGTTCCCACATTAAATTAAAGAACACTATTTTCTAATTACACACTCTATAATCTAGCACAAACACATTTATAACCAGAGCAGTGTTCAGTAAACTGAAGTTACTTCCCATATTGTAAATGGCAGTGCTTCGTTCCTGTTTCCTTACAAATTATTTTCATGCTTTTTCATTTACTTGCAAGACTTATTAAGCTAATAAGTATTAAGCAACTAATAAGCTCAGTTGTCATAGTATTGTAATGCTGGCTTCCAAGTTCGGCTTATGGAATAGTTCAAAAATTTTCTCTAGTAAGTCTTTTTGTGTGCATTTTAATTAAGTTGTTTTTGAATCGGTAAAATTAAGGGCTGTTCTGAATGCCACTAATGATGCTTCATTTAACAATTAGGGTAAATACAAAAGCAAAATATGTCTGAAGTCACGTATTGTATATTTGATGCTCTCGCTCTTTGCTTATAGATACTTTTCTATTACCATATGTATGGAGCTCATGTTGGATCATTGATTGTCTACCAGAGGACTACGTTGAAGCATGAGAAAATTCTCTTTAATCTTACTGGAAACCAGGGAAATTTCTGGCAGCGCAAGACACTGATCCTGGCTGGAGACGGAGATGAAGATTTCCAAGTTGTCTTTGAAGGGATAGCTGGAAAAGGTCCCAAAGATGGCATAGCACTTGATGACCTCACATTATCCAGGGAGTGCTTACCTTCACAGGAGTTTTTACCAGCAGAACCCACAACACTGCCTCCAACAGGTATGTTTCTGCTATGGATAAACAGTCCATGTCTGTAAGTGTGGAAAGAATGAACAGCGGCATTACTTTCATTTCTTTGTCTCTCCTTCTAAAGAGAAATAGAATAGATAGCTTGCTAAAGACACGTTGAAACTAACATGCTTTTAAGTAGCTCTTCAAAATTCTAATAAAATTGTTTATGAAGTAATTGTTTGGGTACTGAGTCAACACTTTTGAATCTGTAAAAAGTATTGTCCAGCTGTGTATACTTAGACAATATTCTGCTTAATTCAGTGGGATTTATTTATCAATAGTTGTAAGATATATTTATTGTAAAATAAGGAGCTAAGAGTGGGACAGAGCCAATATGGATAGATCGCAATAAGGCCAGCAGGCTTTAATGCTATTTGGTTAGTGGGAATTCCTACTAATGCTGTTTGAGCACCATATCCATCTTCTGTCTGTGTGGTGTGGTGCCAGCACTGGTGCAACTATTTGCACCATCCTCACTTACTGCACACAGGAAATAAGACTCAGAAAAATTTTACCAAAAATAATAAAGTTCTGATGGGGATGGATCCCAATAACCCCAAGGTAAGAGCTGCTCCTGAAAGCATTGATGTTGTTCATTAATATTTGCTTGGAGACAAGTGATGAAGGAGAGACTCTTTCTGACAGAACAAGACAAATCTTTCCGCCTTCCACATTTATCACCAGAGCTACTGAAATGTAAACCCCTAAAGTGGAATTTAGGAGATGCATTTTGTTCCTGGGCCTACTACAAATTTCCTGCATGGCTGTGGCAAGTCATTTTATCTCACTTCTCTGTCTTTCTGATCAATAAAACAAAGTTAATATTTCCCAATGTCAAGGACTACTGGGAGAACGGATCATTAATTTATGTGAGCTGCTTTGCTTTGTTACTGCTGCTAATGAGTAGCCTTCCCCTTTAGGATATCATTAAGCATTGCTCAGGCGCTGGGAAATAACACTGATGAGACTGCATCAAACCTAAGAAATTATACTGTACTTTGTGCACAAGATAAGCAGGAAAAATATGGGCAATGTTTTCCAGATATACCTCTGATAAGTTGCCAGTTACAGTACATAGTATTGGCTTCCTAGTTCTGTCAAAACAGTCACTGAAAAGTGTTGCAAATGAAATTGGTATTTTAAAGTTCAGTTTTATATGAATGTTACCCCAAGAGGAACACTAGCTGAGATTCCTTATTTTTGATGTTTTCAGACTCTATCCTCTTAATGGTAGACACAAGTCCCTGTGGCAATGTTAGAAACTTTAAAAGCTTTCCTTTTGATAGTAAAGGATGTTCCAAAACACTTTTATGATGTATATAATAAAAAAGCTACTGAAATGCCAGGAAAAAGCCACCAGAGACTGATTTCTTGTTGTAGCTCATCTAAAATGTACTTTGTGAACTTTGTAGGTTCACAACACACTGAGATAATGGTCCAAATTCATCCTTATAGCAAACCATCTTTTCTATACCAACAATTTTCACTTGTCCCCAACAAGAGTTTATATTAGCCACTGAGGGTTCCAACTTAAGAGCTACTATTTAGTAGTGATATCTTTTTGGAACATTGCTTGAAATGTGGGCTTAGAAACCTGAGTATGAAATCTATTCCTGCCTACAGAAAAGTTCTGAACAGTGGCAAAATGCATGCTGCAGGCTGTGAAAAGTGCTCTGTGATGTAACTTTATAAATTAGAGCCAGCTAGAATGACCGTGATGATCAGCTGCAAAAACCTGGACTCCTAAACTTCTCTCCTTGTATGCAGAGACAAAGGAGAGTTTAACCAAAAGTGAAACACATATCCATTGCTCAAAATTTTTAATGTTTCTGAGGATGAAGAATAGCATACAACAGAGATCTGCTCCTTTCTTGTCTCCAGCCAAGGAGAATATATTTAAGAAAGTTGAAATGTTTTATCTCTGCGAGAGATTTGTAGCTTTTGAGGTCTATTCTCATAAAATGACAATGCAGAATTGATACTGATGCATAGTTTTCTAGCTGGTTAATATGCTTCCTCTACTGTATTTGGACATGTGTTTCCTTTTCTCTGGACTTACAGGGAAAGTTTCATTCATTTTAGGTACTTAATATAGTATAGTGAATAGTAGCTTTCCTCCCCTTCTCTTCACCCAAATGAAGTTTGGTTTTTCAGTGTTCTTCCTCACATTTTTGAAGAGCTAGCTTTGTAACTTTTATGACACACCAATCTACAACTGGTATTCTGCAAATGGATCAAACCACATTGGAAAAAAAAAAAGAAAGATCCAGTTCCTTTTTAACTTTTTTTTTTTAAATCAGAATTCATTGTAATGCACATATCAAGGGAGATTCTTCTGAGTCTTATGAGCAGTATCACCATGTAACACAAGTATGCTATGGTGTTCTGTGCTTGTTATTTCTGTACATAGGGTACTATGGCAACAGATACAGTGTAAGGACTAAATAGAATAGTTATTAAATGTTCCTATCCGTAACAGAGACTCTCACTGTTCAGAAGAATTTTTCCCTGACTCTATGTAAACTCTTTGAAGTCCTAAACATTAAATAAAAATACATTCTAGGGAGGTTCTTTTTCTTTGGGACAAACATGCAGTGATACTCAAAGGCTGAAGGCGAGCACTGGACAACTAGAAAAAATAATTTTGAAAGTTAGCATTGTCATTTTCTGTAGCTTGACAGCATGCTGTAGACTGTCCTCGTGGTGCTGCTTAGCAACAACAGTACTGAAATGGAAAGCCACCGAGAGCTGCTTAAAGTGCTGCGCCTGAGAAACAATAATCATTTTAGACTGGCACTTATCAACTCCTCGCTGTACGAATAGAGATGTATGGGAGAATATTGAGTTTTGCCCATGTCCTGCAATGGTACTGTGTGTAGAAAGACAGTTTTGTTCTACCGGTGCTATTTATGCTGTGTCTCTACAGCGTGGCCAGATTCTCAAGTTAGATTCTGCCCTGTGTAAGGGGCTTCCTGTATGCACATCAGCCCATGAACAGTCCTTTACCACACTGAACCTTGAAAAGTTGTAATTTCAACCCTGTTTCCTCTGAAATAGCTTTGACCTTCCTACGGACCTGGCAAGCTGGCAGGAGTCTGTAGTTCAGGTAGCATATTTTCCCCATACTTGACGACTCCTCTCCATTATATTTCAAAGATGCAGTAACAGCTATTTTCTGTATGTTTTTCCCAATAGAAGGGAGTTAATAGTTTTGAAAGTCATGGCATTTCCAGGATGCATTCACACCCTCTTCTTCATTCAACAACCATCATTTCAAAGGGATTTATATGATCCCCCCAAGATGGTTTGTAGATTAAGATGCCCACAAAATGTGAGACCGTTGGCTCGAGTCATATTTTATACTTATATTTTTTTACAAAAGAGACATCAGGGATTTGACAACAACTTCCATGGTCCCCAAATTTGCTTGTCTCCTTTCTCCTTTCTCTCCCTTCCCTCCTGAAGTGTTGTTACTGGCTATAAAAATGGCAGATCCCTCCATCAGAGTTTCTGCTCATGTCATAGCTGGGAATACAACAGCTGCCAAGGGCTGCCTGATCAGATTTGCAGGCTACAATGGAGAAAAGTTATTCCCAGAGTCAAAAAAACTGGTGGCTGTTGACTTCAGTTTTGTAGAGAAGATAGTTGTTATTTCCAACAAATTAAAAAGGATTCCCTGAACTGTTAGCATGTTTTTAAGAACATGGGAATATTCACAGGAGATAGCATCAAGGTCCATTTCACTTGATATCCTGTCTCCAACACTGTCAATGAAATGCTGAGCAAGAACCAAAATAGGACAGGCATATATGATACTTCCTCCTAATGTTCCTAATATTTTCTTTTTAGGAGACCTTATGAACTGAAGGTAGTTTTACATATGTAGTAAACCTTAATGTATTTGCCCTCTGTAGAGTTTGGTTTCCCTGGGAACACAGTGCAAAGTGTGTTCCCTCCTAATTTTTGCAGCAATCTGTGCAGGTCTGTGACCTGCTGAGAAAGCCACTCTGTTATCACCCTGTCTCCTATTTGGTAATGTCTTTTACTGAAAATATTGGTGAACAACAGACAAACCCACCTACTCTATATTGATCTCAATGCTATTGTCCTTAAGCAACATTACGCACTGAAGGAGTTACAATATTATTTCTTCTTATTTCTTACATGTAAAGTATTCCACAGGTGTTTCTTTCTCTGACTTTAAAAAATCTGCTATAATCTTCTGAGATTTAAAATCAGGTCTGTGTAGGGTACTTAGGAAATGAGTGAGCAGTTGAATGACAGTGTAGCAAAGAGATTATTTTTCTCTTTGCTCTTTTTCCTTATAAATCTTAATATTTTTTTTGCTTTGCCCTTTTTGAACATTGGGATGATGTGTTCCTGGAGCTATCTACAGTACTGTGGTGCATCACTCCTTAGTAGTGGTAATGACTGGAGCTCGTCACCCATATGTGAAGACAGATTGTGTTGTTTTGTGCAACTCAATTAACATTGCATTTCATTGCCAGTCTGTCAGGATGCAATTCATTTGCTTAACTGGGGCTGTTTAATTCAACTGCAGTTGTGTAAGATACCTGACATGCTTGGGGCTCGCAGCTATGTTACAGGGATTGCAGGAAAGCCCAATGCCCTGCAAGGGAGACTGATGTCGGGAAGGCTGCCCAGAGCATAGCAAGTGTTGGATACTGTCACTTTAAGCAACATTATTTTCACAAAAAACTTTTCCTGTTATTCATAGTTATTCCCAGCTCATATCACCCTGAATAAATGCATATCATTAGTAGAGTTTCTTAACTCATTACTCATGCATTTCCCTGGTCTTTTATGAGTAAGCATTAAAGAATACAGCCTTGCTACATTTTTTTTTGTTGTTGTTGGTTGGTTTTTTTGTTTGGGTGGGTTGGTTGGTTGGTTGTTTTTTTTCACAGACTAGTTTTTCAGTCATTTTAGCACAAATGTCTAATTCACCCCCCAAAAAATTAAAATTTGTAGAATTCAGCATTATAGCTAAAATTAAAATAAATAAAGGCAAAGAAAGAGAATAGTCAGGAAATCAGATTTGCTAAAATCTTTTTGTTTGAAATATTACCCTAAATACTGAAGGATATTGCTTATATCACTCTTTTGCAGATTTAATTAGATTTATAAACATTTGCAAACATATAAGTAGAAATAACCTTGGCACTTATTCTAACTAATATATAATTACAAGAACAATCACATCTTATGCTTCAGTGTATAATGTGATCTTCTACTGAAAGGAGGAAAAAAATGTCTCCTTACGCACAACTAATCAAATAACAAAACATTTACATCTCCCTTTGAAGGAACGAGCATTGACCATTGTCTGAGAAAATAGGATGTGAAACAAAGTAGAATGTCTAAAGCACTTTAAAACTTTCCATCTCTGGGAAAACAAACAAAACCCCAAGCCTATAAAGAGTACACATAATTTCTGACATGCGCCATGAATTTTGGAAGATAGTACATACCTATGCAGTTGCCTTAATTGCATAGAGCAGGCTGTGAAACTTTTTTTTTTCTTAATTAGTATCTGAACAGAAACAGGCTCTCAGATATATCTAGAATGGAATTCCATGCAAGTGGCAATTTTCATTTTCACCTATGTTAATAGTATGAAAAAAAAAGTTCATAGTTATAGTCTAGACTTTTAAAAATAATAAATTAACATGTTTAATTTTATCTCTCTTCTTTCTGGCACAAAATACAATTATTCTATACTTTTCAGAAAAATGGTGGAAGCACTGTTGAATAAGCAGATTAGTTTTGTAGCTGGACACAAAACTATTAGTAGTCATGCATATAGGTGACTTGAATTCAACTTCTACATATATTGTTCAAGTGTTTTGAAGAAAATGATCCTTTTATTGCCAGTGAAGGACACAAAATATATAGCCTGGATTTTCATGTTATACTTTCTGATTCTATGAAGCTTTCTCTGGCTAAATTCCAAGTCAGTGTAATTATAATCACTGTACTTTATCAATCTAATTGGAAATATCTGTCCTTACTCCACCTATTTCATTCCACAGTTTCTTCTTTTTGTTTGTTGGTACCTAAGATTCCAATCTAGCTCCTTTGTTTTTGAGTTCTAGTCTTACCACGTTGTATGATGGTTTTAAAACAAAAAACAATATGCTCATTTGTTAAACTAAAAAGATTTTCCCGTTTATTTACTAGCCTAATTTACAAAATAAGTACAAAAATTTAGAATGGGTTGTAATTTTAAAGATACATTGGGATTAAAATATTTTTTACAACATTCTGTGAGGATTTAGGATACATTTCTGTCCATAACCAATTGAAATGTTTGTACATACAGTAAAGATAATTTGCAGAATTTTCTTGTACTTTATTATAATTTTAGCTCAAAGAAACAAAATATTTCCCCTAGGCATTCCCAGACCTCATACCTTGAATGTGAAATAAAGCTCAAAGACTTTTTGCATCAACAGTCAGAGCAGACCCTGGATTGGGCCCATAACAGATTACAAGTCTAGACTAGACAACAGAACATGAATAATGTCATTTGACGTCCTTGGAGGTTGGGCGCTGTCAGCACAGGTTTTTCTGTTTTGCAAAACAGTTTAACATCTCCAAAACTTTTCTTAGGTATTGGGTCTCCACAGACTGGTTTCTGAGAAACGTGTCCCAGAGCAGAAATCCAAATAAGTATCAGGTCAGGAGAAATGGATTTTCAGTGCTGGAAGTTTGACTTGAGTCTCTGAGCAGCAGCAGGTTAGGGTAGGTATTTATATCTACATTCATGGTATGAACTGATGATTCCTTTTGGCAATGGGTAGCTGCAGTATGGGAACAGCTTTTCTAACCAAAGGCAAACTGTTCCTAAAAGTGCAAGAGGAATTCCTGACACTATATTTATAAAGGAGAATCCTACTAAAGAGCTGTGCTCTTTTATTTTCTCCCTACTGAGAGAACTAAGTAAGAAGACTTTTACCAAATCTAGGCTTCCCCAGAACTATCAGTGATACTGGCGTTACTAGCTCAGACCTTTCCCTATGTGTTACATATTCCATATGTAGAGCCTGCCTCTGCCTGGGTGAACTGAGAACACAAAAGCTCTAACACTACTTTACGTTCCAAGAACTAACTAACAAATTACACTTACTTGAGTGTAATTATTACTTTTCTCTCATTCTTATAGAGAAAAAACGCTGCAGTACAGGGCATTCTTAGAAATATAGTGTTTTTGCTGTGAAGTCTTGCAACAGCAAAAGTGATCTGAAAAGAAGTTATATTTTGCAGTATCTAGCCTTATTTTGCCTTTAGTACACTACATCTTCGCTAAGCATTTGAATTGCCTATACATCCTGGAACAAAATTTGTATGTGTGGTTACTACTGCAGGCATGTTTGTACTATTCTATCCTTCTCTAACAGTAGGAAACATGCTGAACTTGAAGTGGCTTTTCAGCACATACTTACCAATACTCACTTTGGACTCTATTTTACTTTTCCTTTACAGTGTTTACATTTTCAACATGGTATACATTAGACAAGAAAAACATTATTTTGCATGAGATATTTGTAAATTTTATTTGAAAGCTCAGTTTATGTTTTGTGCTTTTTGTGTATCAAAGAAGATTTCAAGCAGTTCGTTGCATGGCTTCGTTTTCATTTTGTGATTTTTTTTTTTCTGAAACTTTTTAACAGAATATGTCTCCCAAGATACCTAACTATCACAACATGTTCCTGGATTGCTGTTTCGTGCTAGGATAAACAAAGTTAATAAATAAATAAGTGGTAAAAAGACTGATCACTGTCAAAATGTACAAAGCATTCCTGAGTGTGGAAGGGTGACAGTTTATACTCAAAAGTGAGATCACCTCAGGTGCCTCGAACAGGGAAAAGAAGCTGAAGAAATAGAAATTCAGAAAAGTACTTTTTTAATCTCTGGAAACTTCCAACTATCCAGAATGCAAGTAAAGGTTGCCTCACCATGTCATCAGTAATCACAGAAGTTGTCCACAAGACAAAATGATGGGAGCTTAGTGACTGAGGATTCATGGTCGTCTTTGAGCACAGGGGAAAAAAACTAGCAGATTTTCCTCTTCAGCTAGACTGGAGAAGGAATATGTTGGTGAACTGGCAGCAAAGATTCTTTTCTCCACCCTTCTTTTTTGGTAAACATTTCTTTGTTTGAGGAAAACCCTTAATATTTTTGTGCTGCCTTCTTAGGTATCTGAGTAAAAAATAAAGTTGTGGGGAGAGATAAATAAAGCCAGACTAATTTTCATAATGAATCTTTAAGTAAAATAAATCTAAATTTTATCAGACTTGTCTAAGACTTGAAATAGTTACAGTGGGATTCAGCTCCAAGTAAAGACTCAGATCAGATGTCATGTACATCTAGGTGTACTCAAGATGTGTCAGGTACCTAAATGCCAATGACAGTCAATACAATATATTGTTCTTTTGCTGCTCAGCCACTCAGGGCAGAACTGAATTGCACATACAAAGGCGTCTATTGTTATTTGTGATGCAGTAGGATGTCTAAGGAATCCCCACAGTCCTGACAGCTGTATAACACAGGGTGTATAAAAAGTATATGCTCTTCAGGGGTAGCAGCTGGTGACAAGGAATGATGTTTTACACATTTTGAGATGTTATGTGTGTGGGCAACTGAATAAAACCTTGGGTTTCTATTCTAGTATGATGTGATCACTCTTTGAGTCCAACAATTGTTACCAACCAGATCCCCATCAGTTTTAATTGCAAGTTAGACACTTAGCTTGCCTACCTGTAGATATAAAGGTATATGTTTCTTTGTGAGCTGATCGCTCTAAGGTTTTTTTTTTAGAACTGTTTTTGACATAGTTTTATTTTCGTCATCTCTTGCAGGTCTCTTTCTTTGCCTGGATTGGTTTAGATTTGCTTTATCAGAAATGTCTTTTGAGTTGGCTTGCTGCTAGCTTAAGCAGAAATAGCTCCCAAGGAATGAGCAGTTAGGTTGACAGTAGGCCTAGGAGTGTTGGAAGATAGGGAGTCTTTCCCTTAATGTGGGTGCAGTATCTAATCTATGGGGTGTGACACACACTCATTTAACTGCAGACTAAGCGGTTGTTGTGGGAAGGGGGTGCGTGATGTCTTCTTCCTATGACATCTGCTTCTGGTCCTGTTCAGTGGCTGCAGCCCGCCACTCTGGGTGGCTCTATTAGCTTTTCTCTTTTGCGTGCACCTTACAGAATGAGATTTTATCCTCAGTAGATCCTTCTGTTCCATTCTAAAATTTCAAAGGTCAGAGTACTGCCTTAAAAATGCTAGCAATTAAGAGACTAGAAAGAATTCACAGCTGTTAGGGGAGAAGGCCTTCAAATATGTTTTCATGTTTAGTATGTGTTTACTTTGAAGATCTTTTACTTCTTTTAAGGACTTTACTGTAATTGAACTAATGATAAACTCTAATATTCTGTGTGTTTTGTCCAGCACTTCCACTTTTTAGACAGCCAGTACAAGATTTTTATCTTGATCTTCATGAATTGCCTGCATAAAGCTTTATATATGACATCTTTACTTTGATGCTATTATAGCACAGCTTGAGGGTATGTAAAGCATCATTTACATGTTATGTCAAAGACTAGAATGTGCCTTGATTGACGAAAAGTTTTCTGAACTAATATTTGTAGTAAATGTTCTTCCATAAGGCAGAATTGAGTTACAAGGTCTGCTGTTAGCACAATAGCCAAATGTCTGTCTTCTAACAGATGCCTTTGCAGTTGTGTAGGATATGATATTTTCCAGTTTTCTGTTTATCTGGTTTTACAGAGCTATTTGCAATTATGTGGGATTGTAAGAAAAACCTGCATTGTTTTTCAAATAGATGAAGTAGTTTCCATAATTCTACTGTTTAAATTCTGGGTTTTGATTCCAGATCTTTTCACTAGTTGAAAGGGTGCTTACATTTGTAGAACAATATAGTTTATAAGCACATATTTTGTTGAACATCATCTGGAAGACTTTGTGTAACTAGATAGAGAATGCACAAGCATTTAAAGATCTGATATCAAAAATTCTTTTACTAGTATGATGAAAACTGACTTGAGAAATTGTTTTCTAAAAAAAAAAAAAGCAACCTATCATATGTGATGAATTTGAGGATGATGTGGTAAGACAAGCTATTACATCAGAAGAAAATGCATACCAATTTTAGTAAATGAGACATAGAATGTCAATATTCTTTTTCTTAATAATAATCCCAGTTTTCTGAAGAGTTCTAAAAACATACTTCTATGCTAAGTATGTAATAGCTAACTAGATAGAGAACTGAATGAAATTGGAAGCTGAAACTCTAGTTTTGTACTGTAATAAGGGATCATAGAATAAACACCAACAAAAATGACTGAAAGATTAGATTCTGGATCTCAGTATTCATTCATCCACATTGTTTAGCTAAAAAAATTTGAGATTCACAATTAATATTACTATGCATATTTCATATAATTACATAGTTAATTAAAAAAGTTTAAATGTAAAGATCAGTTGTTTTTCTTTTCATGTATACTGAAGATCATAATGGAAATGGCAAGATCTGTTATCCTAGGGGGAAGGACAGCAGAGAGACATGGTGAAAAAAAAATCTTTAAAATGTTATATTCTTCGGTTTTAGATGAAAGAAGGTCATGCAAAGAAAATGCTTATCTAGAACAATTCTTTGTGCCCGACATCTTACTGAGTAGTTTTTCATTCAGCAAATTTCTATTTTAATTTTTTAAAAACAGAAATGAGCTGTGGCTATTTAATAGATAATTATCAATTAAAAATTAACTATTTATTTCTTGAGGTTAAAAGAAATACAGCCTGTCAACCAGACCAGGAGTTATATCTACTCTGTCCCTCCCAACAGAGCACATACATTTGTTTCTCCCCTGCATATCTGTATACACAATCACTTGCACAGTCCTAAAGAAAACATTGACTTCTAATTCTCAAATTGCTTGAGACTGTAAACTTGAGAAACATGGCTGAGATACCTCTTCTTGTGATATTTTGATATTTTTCATGCTTCTGCAAAAACCCAGCACACATCACAAGGTTTTGTGCAAGCAGAGTATCTGTTCTAAAGAAAGTATTTCCCTAATGAGAAAATGGGTAACAGCTATGCTGGTCCCCTTTCAAGTGACAATATCAATAGCAAGTTATAATTATTCTGTGATGATAAACTCGGGCATGATTTTGAGCATAAGCTTTTAAGCCTACTTCTCTCTTATCCTTAAGTCTTAACACAATTGTTTCAGTGGGACATATAAAACTTAATTAGCATGATTGATAACAAGTTACTTAGTCTAGTGATCAGAAATAAAAGGTAGCTGACACAGCAAATAAAAATTCACGATCCAAGAGAGAAACTTTATTGTTATTCTTAATATTTTTGCAATAGGACAACAAATTCTTGATAAATATTATCTTAAGCAAAAAATCTTGTACCTCTCTTCATACAAGGAGGAAAAGTAACTTTCTATAGTAGAGCTATTGCTGTTCTGTTGTGCCAGGCAGGGAAAGGGTTGGCTTCATACACATCCTACAGTTTGATCCCTTTGGAATAAATTTCTGTGAAGGATGCTTATATGATTCTGAGTAGTGACTTTTAGGAGATATACAGATGCATCCAGATGTAAATGCCCAAGAGAATGATTTCCAAGTAAATGTTATACATTGGTCAGAAAGCTATTCTAGTCATGAAGCTAAAGTAGTAACAGTATTATAACTCAGGGACAGTACAATTCTTTCCTTCTGTCCCTGAAAAATAATTTAGGATTGAGGCTCTGAGTTTTGAGGGATTTGCCTGTTAGTGGAGATAAAGAGTTAAAAGTGATTAAATTGTTAATTTGAGAGCTTGGTTAGTCACACTGCTATTCAGTATTCTAGTGCATACAAAACATGATCTACTGGTTTGTGAACTTGGAAAGACTCAGAGATGTATTTTAGATTTTAAAAAAAATCTTGAATTTGGATGCCCAACTTGAAATTAGCGGGGCCTGGTTTGTCACAAAGCAAAAATACCACAGGACAAGTCTTTCTCATGCTTTTGTCACAGTCATAGAAATAAAATTATTTTTCTAAATTTTAAAGTTCTCTAGTGTTGTGTGTCTAGGCTTTAAAAGAAGATTGACATAAAGTTTTCAACTTCTGTTGGACTTTCAGATTAAAGTTTGGGCCAGGTAAACACAAGATTTTTGAGTAGAATTGGGTTTTGGATTTCAGATGTGCTTATACTTTCCTCTGTGTTTCCCTTACCTTCCTTCCTTTCTGCATCAAGGAGAGCTGAATGGCAGAGCTTGCACGCAAAACTGTATCTGAACTGTTCATGAATAAATTTAGGCTAGATGCTAAAAGGGTTCCTTATCCGAAAACTGAAAAATAGCCTTCTGGTAGGAGCAATGGAGAAAGTTACCAATTATATTGAAAGCAGAGGAATTGCTTGAGAGTAAACTAGGGCTCGTGATCTAAGCAATTCCTGTTAAAGCCCAGGTTCCTATGAAATGGGATAAAGCAATTTCATCAGGGCTTTCTTTCCAACAATAAACTCTGCTGTTTCCTTGTTCAGTCACTTGCTAAGCTTATGTGCTGCTATTTGCTTAGCTCAAAGAGTGCTACTGAACATGAACACATACTGAATTGAGGTACGGTTAATAAAGTTGTTATTGCTTTGGGGAATAAATGGTCCTGCTGGATTGGACTAATGTTAAATGAGGATAATCAACAAAAAATACTTTGGTCCTAAAGTACAGCCTTTCGGCTGGAAAAAAGTAAGGAACAGAACTACTCGATCACATTAGGAGACAACAGTATAAGTGACATTAGAACATACAGGTTCCAAATGCAGTTCTTGTTACTTGTAGAATCTCACTTCAAACCACTTATTATGACTTTATAGGTATATTTTTCACCTTTTTCTTTCATTGAGAGCAAACATGACTATAACACAGAGGAAAGGGAAAAGCTGAGCATATTAGACACTATGTTTCTTTGAGATGCTGAGTGATTAAAGAGTTTGTTGGTATCTTTCTCTTCCATCAAGCATAACGCATTTTTCATTTTCCTATCAACCTTTCCAGTGGAGGCTCAAAGGTGTGTGGAAGGCCATTCAAGACATCAATAAAATCTTTTAATCATCATGTCTTCTGCAGCTCTCTATAGCCTTCTGTCTAGTAGAGATAGGAAGTTTTGTAAATCATATGGTAAATACAGTAATCCTGAAGCTTATTCCTTCTGAGCAATGAGAGATGAAGGATGCGTAGGGGTCATGAGATTCAATGTAATCAGTTTTGGACTTTTTCCATTTCTCCTATGCCTGACTTACTCAGGTATTGCTAAAGAGTTTAAATACTGCTGTGTTTAAATGCTGTAATTGCTTATAGAAATTCTACACAAAATACATTTCTTGCAGTTCCTTTACACTTTCATCCCATCTGTACATAACTGAGAATATTCCAGAGCAGTTTCCTTTGTAATTTGCATTTGTATTTTTGAACATTAATACCAATGTAAGAGAAAAGATTGATATTCGTAAGTAGTAGGGGTCCACAACTGAAAATAGATACACATAATTCATAATCTTCCCCTTTGAATAGTGGACAGCCTTTTGTCAATTTAAAGTTTTTCCTGGACCACCTAATGGTGTTTAACTTGCTAAAAACCCCCACAGTTCCCGGAAGGGACTTCTGAGGTCATGTGGACCTATAATATAATCACTCAGTGACTATTTGGTACTTTTACTGCTTCAGTCATGTCTTTTTTCTTATCTTTATTTGACAGAGAAGGGGTTTCTAAAAGTATTTTTGTTTATACTTAGAGCTGTGGATCCAACATTTCTCAAGTTCTGGGTCTCCCTACCTACTGTCTTCTCTCACCTAGGTTAGGACAAGTTAAGAAATCAACCAAGGAAGTGTTGGTTATTGGAGAAGCCTTTCTCAGCTCTTTGTCATGGGAGAAGCTTAGAAGGTTAACAGTTTCTTCCTGAAGTCCCCTTTGCAAATGAATTCAAGCTGTTGTTTTTAAAACTTTGGGTTGCTCAGAATGCAAATCAATATGTCAAAATACTTGAGAGGCTTGCAAAACCAAAAATTCAAATGTTTTCACTCAGTCCCAGAAAGAAGCAGACTATTTACAAAGAAAGACATGATAACGTGTAGCAGTTTCTAACCCATCTTTTTTCCCAGCACTTCAACTTCTGAAAGTCTTTAAAAATTCTTGTAATTTCCAAAGCTTTGCTTTTGAAATGAGATGCATTTTTCACATTCCTGTGCTGACAAGTCATTATTACTATGTATCATCAACTGTGATGAAAGCACTTTACTCTGTGTCCTTGGGTTATACTGGTGAGATATTAGAGGAAAGATGTTCTTGTTAACATTTTTTTTTTAAGGACACACAAAATTCAGTCATACGGTAATGTCAACTTAGAGCAAGAATGATAATGGAGCAACAGTTGCAGGGAATAACTCGGAGATCTGAATTATCTAGAGAGCCCCTGTCCCTGGGATGTCAAACTCTTACCCTGCTGATTAATTACTCTGGTCTCTATACCAGATTATGGTTCTACAGGAACTCCAGCTTTGATTTAGTAACCGGCATACTTCCAGCTATGTGAATGTAAATGAAATATTTTGAAAATCTTTTGAAGCAGATCTAGCTTTTCAAGCCTATTGATGTGTTATTCTGATACTTCTGAGAATTGTAAACTACCCCACTCATTTGACTGGATTTAGGTTTGGAAAACATAGATGAGGATACCACTAAGTATGACAAGCTTAAGAAGCACAAGTTTAACAACTTGGAATATCCTTGTCATCAATCTGTTTCCTGTCATTCTACAAACATGAATTAGCTTGCTGGTGATTTTAAAGCAATGCTGATATAAAATAAGAATTAAAAAAGAAACAAGTTTAAATTAAGAGAATTAAATGTTCAGTGCTAATGACTAGGGACATAACTTAGTGTAATTCCATATACAATCATATTTTTGCAATTTTCTAGAAGTTCTGATCTTATTTATTATTTTAATTATCATACTTAATTCATTTCCAATAAAGATATTTCAAGGACTAACTTCAAGAAGATTGGATTCTAATGGAGACATTAGAGATTTTCATCTCTATTTCGTAGCTACTATAGGCAGGATAAATATTTAGTTGATCTGTTACAAATTATCATAATTATATAAGCAAATTAAGGTCTGCAACTACACTTTGATTTTTAAAACCAAAAGGCACTGCTATTAATATGTAATTTAACCTCCTGTATAACACTAACCAGGTTTTCCTTGATTTATCAATTAATTTTAAGTTAAACTAAAGCGTATCTCTTGGGAAAAGAATCAATCTCTATTTAAAGCCCTTAACTGGTAGAGAACTTATCACAGCCTTTGGTTGTCTGTTCAGTGGTTAATTACTCAATCATTTTATTTTAATTTGAACTTCAGTAACTTCAGTTTTCCAGTATGTAATGCTGGATTTTTTTCTACAAGATTAGAGCTTTCCGCTATCAGTGTTTGTCTTCTTACAGGTAATTACAGAATATGATCTAGCTATTTCTTAAGCTTGGCTCTATTAAATTACATTAATTGGGCTCCATTTGATCACTCAGTGTAAGTGTATAATCGTACAATTCCTTCAGGAATCTTTCATGGCCAATGCAAGCAAACATGACACAATTTGTTTTCATCAATACTGAGTGAAAATGAAATGATTGCATACTCAGATATGAGTCCAAACACCTTGTGAAGACTTGCAAGGGATTTTAATTTTAAATGCCATGTATTATGTGGCATTTAAAAAAACAAACCAAAACAAACCACCTATTACCTTCATAAAGGGAAGGATTCTCATCCTGAAATAAAAGGCAAACTAAGTATTTTGGAGGAAACAAACAACTGATAAAGAATTTGTGTGATAAAAAATATTAGCTTTAAGTATGGGGTGTTTCTGAACAGAGATATAGGAAAATCGTCTGAAGATCTTAAGACCTTTTAAGTGATAGTGGAAAAAAACAAGTCCTTCTGAAATATCTCCATCTGCTATGAAAGAAAAGAATAAATAAAAGTGTGCTCCTGCATCATCTTATTATACATTAGTGGAATTAATTTATTTTAAAGGTTTTAAAATTTTATTTTAATTTATTTTCAGAGAGGAGATAAGCAGTAAAGTTATTACTATGATATAGAGTGGCATAAAAATTAGCTACCTCATAGAAAAGTCCTGTTGTGACACAGGGTATGGATTCAAAGATTAAAAAATAATTTTTTCCCCTCTGGAATTGCTTTTTTGAGAATACAACCATTCTTGACAGAGTTTGAAGATTACATGAATAACACACATAGATGCTGTTTCTTAATATGAATGTCTTTTCTGTAATTTATTGCTGTTCTGCCTCAATGCCACAACCTATGTGCGATGTTATCTTTATTACTATTCAGAGTTCATTGATGTCAAAAATAAACCATATTTCAGTTCTGCTAGTAGGACTATCTTCTCTCCTGTTGTTTGCAGGCACATTGTTTTCAAAATACATTTAAGAGAAACACCTTTAATGCTTGCCTTAATTACATATTTTAAAATATAAATGTTCTATCTGTTGATTTTGCTCAGGGTATATAAAACAGGGGGATTATTGACTGCTGCAGCTGTTTTCCGCTGTTGTGTAAATCCTCCTCAATTCAGAGATTATTGATCTAGAAGACACTAACAGCTCTTTTGGGTCCACTGCAGCTTAGTGTGTTGCTGCAGTTACTACATAGGGCAAAAAGTCTACCTGCTAATAATCTTCAAGAAACACTGCTAGGAGGAAAAAGTTACTGAACCTTGCTAAGAAGAAGTTCCTCTCAATTAAATATCCCTATTATACCCACAAGCATCTATACAAAGAGTGTTTGGATTGTTAGTATTGAGAAAAAGAAGAAAGAAAGAGAGGTAAAAAAAGCGCCTTTTCTTATAAATGTTGGGGTTTTGGTTTTTGTTTGGGTTGGGTTTTGTCTTTGGTTTTTTTAAACAGTTTTAAAGCTTTAGAAATATGTCATTTAAACAGAAAATATACGATGGAAGTACATCCAGAAACAAGTCACATTACAGACTCAGTTAGACAGCGTAATATCATTCATTACACATGCTTGAAAAGATTCATTCATGCCAGGATTCAAAACGGATTTTTTTTGTTTTTCCTCAGAAAGACTTCTGCTTTTCAACTCCACTTCTTTTTCACCTCAAATTGGAAGCAGTGCTACAGAGAGACCTCAAAATGTAATAGTTATTGCAATTCTTGATCATGATGAACAGAAAGGAAAAGTATTTTGAAGGATGGACTGCATCCTGAAATTTAAATTCCTAGTTTTCTGACAAAATATTTTTTTTCCTTAGATTCTTAGTGCAATTGCATAGACAGAATGTAAGGCTATAATTACTAGCTCCTAAAAATAGATGTCATTTACAACAATTTTATAACAAATCTCTGTTGCCCTTGGGGAAAAAACACAGATGGAAATTCTGAAGCAGATTGGTAGAGAAGTTTCTGGCGGACTCCAACTGTCTTGCAGGTTGCAATAATTAGACACTGACTGGTACATCAATACAGTTACTCCATTCTTTTGGCCAGCACAATTTTCAGAGATTGTGTACTAATAAGTGTCACACTGATGCTTTCATAAACTTGTAACGGTGAACTTCAAACAGCTCTTTTTCTTCAAGTCAGAGCCTACCCATTTTCCTTGTCTCCAGCCCTGGAGACCTTTACCTGATGTTCATGACTTTCTAAGTCATTATCTTATCAGAATTATTCTGGCTTGCTTCTTTCTGTTCAGGACTTCTTCCTCCTTTCATTGAGGAACTGTTAAAAGCCAAATAGTCTTCTAGAGCAACCATGATACATACTTTTATGTTACTAAGAAATCAGGAATTAAAAATGAATAATTTCCCAGAAAAACGTGCTAGATATTTCTATGGTCTTCCAATATTTATTTTTATTTTTGTAAATATGTTAGGGGGATTTTTTTACTTAAAAAAGAGGGGTTAATACGTGTTTTCACTAGCTAGTATCTAGTGATTCAAGGCTTGTTTTCACTTCATCCTAAATCTACAGCAATGGGGTGTGGCAATGCTTTTCACTGAGTTTGGGGCATTTGTAATTTAGAGTCTGGCATAAAGAAAGATGGGAGGGATGGAGGTGGCCAACACACCAGCTGAATACCCCATCTCTTATTTTGTTTTTGTTAATAAATCTATTATTCTGACCTCTTAATAAAATCGAGCCTATGTGATTTTCATTTACCTCCATCAGATCCTCCTTTAAATTAAGGTAGTGGTAATAGAAACATGTTTTTGACACCCTGAGATTTTTAGTATCAATTAACTCAAATTCTTCCCATACTTGTGCAACTTTCATGCATGGGCATATTATAATTTTGTGTTTGATGAGAAAATACAGTGATACTCTTATTTTTAAATAAAATTATTCTTGTGCATTTCTTACTGTCAGAGCAGAGTTGAAAATGGAAATAGGGAGGGGCATTTCAGAATTTTGTGTCTCCCTTCCTGATTAGAGATCATACTGAAGGGACTGCTTTTATCCAAAGCCCTGTAGAAACTGATCTGAAATGAAAACATGAAGCTTGGAAATGGATCTTGTGAAACGAGTCTTACAATTTTTAGTCTGTACAATAGCCGAATTATCCGTCAATAATGCCAGGAATACTGCACAAAAAGGACAGCATCACCCCACTGAACTTGTCTGGAGAAAAAAAAAAAAAGGAAATCCATTAAAAGGAAAACCTCTGTAGTTAACATAGAAAAGCTTTTTCTTCCAAATTGGGTCTGCTAAACTAAGCTCAACTTTGCAGCTAAAATGAAATGGTTTAATCCTACACCACATGAAAGGAGAATGTCAGCAATTAAGTCAGACTAGAAAGCTTTGTTAGTGAAGGAATGCCTGGCTGGAACTTGCCCTCAAAGGCTTTACAAGGGAAACAGTCATTTATTTAGGCAATCTCTTGACAAAATACAAAAGAAATAAACTGATAATGGATTGGCACTTCAGGGGAACAAAGGCTTTTAATAAAACTGCTCTGGACCACCCTCCTCCTCCTAAATATCAGACTCTCTGAGATGTAACCTTCCAGTAACCTCGGTGGGATGCATGGCAGCGCGATTCACCAGGACACCCCCAATCTTCTCTTTTCAGGCTCCTGCTCGCATGGCTATTGGCAATGTCAGAATGGCAAGTGTTACAGACCAGAACAAAGCTGCGATTTTGAAGACAACTGCGGGGATAATACAGACGAGGGTGAATGTGGAACTTCCTGCACCTTTGAGAATGGGAGATGTGGCTGGCAAAATTCCCTGGCGGACAATTTTAACTGGGTGCTAGGGGTCAGCTCACCTCAAAGTCTTAGACCTCCCGCAGACCACACGCTGGGAAATAGCACTGGTATGTTGTCAGTTCACAAACGAGATGTAATTGTCTTCATGGGGCTTTTCATACCTCCCTTCCCAGGCAGCAGGGGGGTTCTAACATGTCTAATCAGGGTGTCATAGTTAATAAATTAAATGTGTAACAATATACAAATATTAATTACTGCTGTTAAATTACTTTAAGTTAGGAAAAATTGATTCTCAGTTGTTTTTCCTTTAAGTATTGTTGTATGAGTCAAGCAAGATAATTTATGACATCTCAGGAGAGAGGCATTTGGTCTGGCTGCAGCTTTCAAGGGTGAGTTAGCTCAGCCCTGAGATCCACTGGGTCACGCTCCTGCAGAGCTTGAGCTCATTTGCAGGAAGCGTAGAGTTACCCACAGTGTCTATTAATTATTCAAAATTTAACTAATTTTAGGTAATTAAAAAAAAAAAAAAATCTGCTTTATTAGTGGCATTGCAGCTCCTGGTTTGTTTTGGCCAAAGCACCCAGTTGTCTGTTCTTGTTCTTGCTACAAGCTCCATGCCTTCATCCTTTGCCTTTGAAGATCCCATAGCTCAGACACGGATGTTATTGAAGCTGAGCTCAGAACTGATCTTAAATTGAAATATTCCGCAGCAGAGTTGCACAAAGATGTGGGACTTGTCTTTAGCAGCTGTTGAATGCTTACATGAACTGCTGCAGGACAAAACCCAATAAACCCAAAGTTTACTTGAAGATATATCGAAACTCAGGAGCTAGTGTAAGCTTTCCAAGGTGACTGAGGGTGAAACAGGCACAAATAATCACAAAGGTTATGTCTTCATGTGGTTTTAAATTTTGAGACAGTCTAGCCTGGCTGCATTTCACTGATCTCAAATTAAGATGCAGTAGAAGAGAACTGCCTTCCAATGTGTCTCTGTCTTTCATTTGGCTTTTAAAATAGTTCTGTTAGAATACAGATTTATGTATCTCTGTGGTATATATGTTGATTCTACTCCACATATGAATAAAATTACTGCTGATCTAATTCTCAAGCCTGAAAATTTACCCTATAATCTGAAAGTTAAGTGTTTTTGTTGGGGTGAGTGATCAAACATATCAAATTCTCAATTTCTTACTCAACAGCTGTTCTGTAGTCTTGAAATTGTGTTCTCAAAGAAGTATTAGGAGTTTATTTCACTTTTCATAATTTTAACGTGATCAAATTTTTAAAGGTGAAGGTGGTATCTGGCCATATTGTTAGAACTGATACCACTTAATAGTTGTATTCATCACGAGAGAACCAAAACAAAATTCAACACAGCTGTTAAAATTTTGTTATATGTGGCAGAAGGTACTGCAGTATTCAGTGATCACAAAGACAAAATTCAGCACTTACTTCCAAAACCACAGCTCTTGAGCTTATATCTAGCAATTGCTTAATTCTAGCTCCCCTATTAGCACCTCCATTTCAACATTAAAATTTTTAAAACTTGCTTATGACTAGATTTACATCATTCTGGTTGGAATTAAGTGATTTGCCCTATTATCTCCTAGCCAAGCTGGACTAGCTGCGATCTGCAGCACTGTTCCACAGTGCTGGTCCCAGTCATTCAGATCAAACAGCCTTTCAGGGTGCCTCTTATCTGACACCAGTCTGTCAAGTTTCCTTCCAAAGAAAACTGTGAAAGTTTTCTGTGTTGGGTTGCTTTGCTTTGGTTTGGTTGTCTCCAAACAGAAGTTATTTGCCTAATATTAAACAGGTATTAACAATCATCAACATGCACAGCATCCAACTCAGTTTAGCCAGTCTTCCTAGCAGGCACTGATGCCATGATATCGCATGTTTTTTGGTATCTTGTAGTGTTTATGTACATGGCTTTTTAACACACAAAATAGCAGATGTAGAAAAAATACATTCATTTGCATTTTCCAATTATTTTTTTTTAAAATATTGTAATGAATATGTTATTACATTTCTTAAATATATGCTTGACCTCAGGGAAAATGCAAATTTCTCATCCCATAATATTATGGAAAACATCTATGGTCATAAATTAACCAGAGAATTGTCAAAGTTAGAATGAACCCATTTTACCCCCTCTCTAATGAATTTTTTTTCTCTAATTCATATACAAACCTCAGTAGATGCACAACTATAATTTAAGTGTGTTATATATACATTTATGTTTATGTGAACTACACATTTGGGCTTTGTACAAAGGAAAAAATGAATTTGAAAACTTGCAGAATTTATTATACTTCTGATTAAAAATGAAAATGTAGACCTCAAAGACCATATCAGTGTTGGAAAATATTAACTGTAGGCATCTATTTTTGCATTTTCCTCTGACTAAATAATTTAAATTTTAGTTAATATTCATACATTAAAGAGTACAGATGGCCAAAGGTAATATGAATCATTAGGGATACCTAACGATTTAAAAATGTATGAAGGTTTTTTGCCTGTTTTACAAGTTTTTGTGTAGTGTGACTTGCTCTATTAAAGGTTATCTTTCAGAAAACTTCATCCTGAAATTTATTACAGTGTGGCTATTATATGATGTACTGTCAAAACAGCAACTAATTCTGTTGGGCAAGGATATGTAATCAGAGTATCTGGGAAACATGGAAGTATTCGCACTCTTCTATACAGGCCCATCCAAATCTTAAGCTGCTTCCGGTTGTTTCCTGATATAACAAGTACACAAGAAATGCGATCTGCTCATTTTTTGCCCTAAGCTGAGGTTGACTGGTATAGACCTATATGGGAAGTATACTTCATATGTCTCTGCATTTACTTGGATAAGTTTTGGAATCTAATATGAAAGTCCAAAGCAATATTTCAGTAATCCATCATTTAATTTCAGGACAATTCCTCTATCTCGAGGCCACTGCAATAGGCCTAAAAAATGAAAAAGCCCATGTGAAGAGTTCCAGTTGGAAAGAATCAAGTGGGACTTGTGTGATGAGTTTCTGGTACTTCAAGTCATCAAAAGCCATGGGACATATTCAACTTCTGATTAAGGTAATAAAAAAGCTTTTTTATTTTGAATACTTGATATCTGCAAGGGTGTACGTGCCACAGCAGAGTGCTACGGCACTCTGACGTTCTGTTCTTCAGCTTGTAGAGTAGAAAAGTCTCAACGCACATCCTAGTTTAGTGCTGGTTTTTATTATTCAAGTCTCTTAAAAATGCTTTTACCATTTCTCTTCCAAAAGAAGTTTCTCTGAAAAGCCACAGAAAATCTTGTTAAAACCTCTTCCCTTTTTCCCTCTTCACATACAGTACTTTTCTCTTTGAAATTCTCCATGTAAGATCTTTTTTCATATTTTGCTGCAATGCCTATTTGTAGCTATCAGTATACAACCCTATTGTTCTGATGGGATGACATCCACCAAAAAAATTAATTAGCAATCTGCACAAAGTGAGAATAAAATACAAAAATATGACTGTATTAAATTATTTATCTTTTTATGTAGACAGGTACAGAATATACAAACAATTTTCTTTAGAAATGGCATTTTCTTCACTAAATGTGGGATGATAAAATATAGAAAAAACAGGAAAAACTATTTAATTATCCAGTTACAAGTGAAAACAGATATGTGCCTTGAAAATTGGCTGTTTCATTTGTTGTTCATTAAAAAGAAAAAGGATTAAATGTTTGTAAAAACAAGCTTTAAATCATAATATTTTTCTGTGTGAAATGTAGGAATTAATGATCAGTGTAGCAAAAGCAAATATTTCACCTCCTTATGCACGCTATGTGTTTGAATGCCTTTTGGCATTTTAATGGTCTTCCAACACAATGACCAAATATACTACTTCTAGATGTAGTAGAAACCTTTGCAAATGAGAGTTTGTGTATTTGTGCTTACCTGTATTCATGTAGGGAATTCCGGTTATTCAAGTATAAATCATGGTGCAATTTATTTGCCACATGTCTGTTAACTTCTCTTTCTTCAATATCTCTAGTAAAATCTTGGGATAGAAATTATTTTAGTGAGCTGCATTAAAATTTATGTTTTATTTCCAATGCACATGTTGAATGCCTTAACTTTTAATGATAAATCATATTTCACTCTTGAAAATAAATTGCTAAAAAATTGTTTCTGAAATGTTCTGGATATTATTAGAATTCAAAAAACCTGGAAGATAAAACACTTCAATAGTCTTTGACATCTAAAGACACAACCTAGGCTAAGCCTGTCTGAAATATAAAAACAACGAGTCCTTTAACAGCCATCAGGAGAATTTTTCGTAGATTAGTCCAAACACCTACAAATAACAACAGGCCACTCATCAAGTAGCTGTGCAGTTAATGAGATATATTTATAGAACTATTTTTCCAAGAAAAACTCAAACCCATAAAAGGGGCAAGTAGATTAAAAAAGAATAAATATGTTGTTTGAAAATGACTTTTCTGTGGTAATGAATTCAAAATGAAAACAAAATTAGATCCTGTTACTTACAATGAATAAGGTTAAAAAATGAACTCATTTTTTAACTCAAAATTCAGGGTATGTTCTCATTGCGTTACTCAAAGTTGTATCTTGCAGCACCCAAATATTGTAATTATAAACAATTACATATAGCTTAATTTTAATTATAAACTAAATTGGAAACTAAATTTGTTAGAAAATGAATAGCAGCTGCATAAGGTATGTGTGAGTACTTGGCACTTAAATTATCGCTGTTGATTGTGTATAGTAATTATCACATTAAGTATGTTGCAGCACGAACAATTGCCTTAAAAACAGAAAAATAATTATTTCTCATTTTATTATAAGCAAATACGTCTGTTAAACAGGAGACAAGCAAAGTGAAATAAAAGAAAATCAAACAAACCACATAAGGTAAAATGAGTTAAAAAGAGACATTTATTCTCTGTTGGGATATTGTCTCTGAAGGGTTAAAGTCCAGTAGTTAAAATTCTTGATCATTTTTTCCACCCTCCAGATTGAAAAAGGGGGTTTTTTATTTTTTTATTTTTTTTACAAAATTGACCTGAGCAGAGTTTTACTAGGTAGTTATCCCTGTTAATAGGAGCATGTACAGATTCTTTTCTACAGTATTTTCTAATATTTATTTGAAATATAATGTTAAAATATATGACTTTTATGGAATTTTCTAGATCACAAACAATAATATTTCCTTTCCCTAGGTTTTGGAAATATTCTTTATGTTTTCTCTTTTTTTTATTCTTATTACAGTGAGACATTGCCCTCTTCTTATTTTCATCTAATTTTATTATCCTAATAAACTTTTCAGACATCATTTCTATGTTATTTTAGTCCTTGTCTCCAGTGAGCTTTAATAGACTTTTAACCACTGTGTTGTAAACAGAAGACATTTGAGTAACCACTTATTATTCTTATTCAATTTTTTTTCATGAAAGTAAGAATTCTACATGGAGATAGGAAAAATTATTCTCATTATTGTATCCGGGATTGTTCTGCAGATCCAGCATAGTTTACCCGTTATGTTGCTTATAAGGATTCATAAATCAGTATTAAAATTTGTTTGTATTTAGCAGTGTATGAGTAATTAAACAACACATAGTTTTGGAAAGTCATACTGAAGCTTCTCCTGCTAGTTCAAACTGCAGTACCAATATATTTCCATCCAATTTGAGTATCTCTTGATTTAATGTTAAGTTAATGTCAGTGAAAGCAGTTCCATAGATTTTGATTAGTTGAAAATGCAAGGAAGAGGAGATGACTTGGGAAGGAATTTACCATCTCAAGTTTGACAAGTTAGCAAACTCTCTAGCTAAAGCCACCACATATACTACAAGTTGAACTGAGAGTGAACACCGTACACACCAATCGCACAATAAGATGAAAAAATATTGTATGGAGGCAGAACGAGGAAGACATTTCTCCTCCTGAATATCACAGTGGAAGAAAAAAGGTAATCAAGTAAAAAGCCATTTTTTAAAAAAACATAGTTCATGATACATATTGGTGTCTTCTCTTAATATTCTCATTGCTTGTCCACCTTCAGGAAGTTTAAGAATATTGTCTATCATACTACTAAAGTAGCATCTCAGATTATGATATAACCAATAAAACTGCAGGATCATAAAAGGGGTACTATAGCTAAGCGTGAACTTTTTTGTTAAGGTTTGCAGTTAGAGAAAATATTCATTTTGTCAGGGAATTTCTCTGAAGTTACTGGGTTTTTTCTCCTCAAATTGTACTACATATTCTTCAAATAAACCTCTCTGGAATGAGGAATATTCATATGGAATAATAATCTGATCAAAATGATGGGCCATTGAACTAGTTGCAAAAATACAGTATGCTTCAAATCAACCCCATCAACATTTATGTGAATGAAAGATGTTGACATTACAGCTATTTATGGAGGCTGCAATGTCCAACTCGCTATCCATCTAAACTGAAATTACAAAGTGTTTAATAGCAGTGTAAAAGCTCACAGGGAAAACAGAATACTACCAGAAGAGGTCTGGATATAACTAGTCAAACCTTTGCTACTGCAGTGAGGTTTTGAGATACTTCTTATCTTCTCTGTGGCAGTTGTAAGAGAATATAATCTGGTGTAGGAGATATTGTGAAGCTATATTCACTATGACTGTTTTAGTGGTGATGGTGGGGTTCCTCATCGGCACTCAATATTGGTTTATTTTATGAGTCAGAAGAAACAGTGTTATTTTAAAATGGGATTCTAGAGAGGCAAGCAGGAATTCTTAGGTGAAAGGAATGATACTTGTTATTGTTCTGCTGATCTGAGCATGGTTTCTACTGCTGTTCAAGTTATTTCTGTCATAAAAAAGAAGCGAGTCTTACATAACACAGTGGGAAAGGAACAACAGTCAAAGGATAAAATAATTTGTAGAAAATTTTTGTGGGATCAATGGTAATTGCTCTGCATATAGACATTGTCATTAAAATAGATAATTTAGGATTTAATACAGTTGGGGGGGGGCCTCTTTCAAGGATTTGAAACAAGCCTCTAAAAAGAAATATGCGGATGTATAAGGAAGGTGAAACCTGCCATTAGCAACTACCTCTGCTGGCTGTGACAAGGCCAATATACACAGGATCTCGTTAGGAACTTCTAGCAGACCTTACTCAGGCGTTTGTCATAGTGAATTAATTCCACCCAGTTACAAATGAGCAAAGACATAACAATATTCAGGAGGACAAGGAGTCCTGGTCAGTTCATGGCAAGTGAAGCAGGGCCCCATCGATGCCGCCGGAGAGACAGATTAAGATTAACCTGGCCCGGGCAGCAGCAGCTGGAGCCAGCAGCCAGACTCCTCCAGCTGCTGCAGGCTGATGCAGGACACACATACCTTCTCACCTGGCCGCGGGGCTGCTGCAGCTTCTCAAAAGCTGGAAGCCACCACAGTTGTTCCCTTGATATCGTTACTGCTTTTAGCTAGCCTATGGTAGAGAGGAGAAGCTGTAGAAACACTTATTTTAGCAGGTGCCACAGCTCGGGTACAGATGACTTGTGGTGGGTTTTTTTGTAATTCCCTGGTTATTTTTAGTGGAGCAGCCTACTGTCCTGAGCTGTCGACAGAAAAACCTGCAGCAGAGCTGCTGCAGATGCCAGCTGATACCTTCTAAACATTTGTATTTCTAGGATCGAGCAGTTTAAAATGAAATTTTCACAAATCAATATCATTGACCCTACTTCTATGGGAAGCCACTCAAGAATAAAGTTTGAGGAAACAACTTATTCTACTTCACAGCTTAAAATAGACTGTGTATTTCTGCATTGATTCTTCTCACTGGCCGCATGAAAAACAATCAAGTCCTCATATTAATGTAGAAGTTATAGATTTAATTTGGTTCAGGTAGCCTCAAAGCAGATTATCTGACCTTCATGCAACTAGAGGAAGAAACTTCAAATTTTCAAAGATTTGCTTGAATGTTTTACTTGAGTCTGCCGAACTTCAAAGCATGCTTCAAGCAATGTAGAAAACGTGTAGATTTTTCACTTGCCCTCTTAGACATAATAAACATTTTAGAGAAATTCTTTAAACCTAATGCAGAGGTGTAGTTTTCTAGTATTTGTATATCAGTGAAATAGATACATGAACATGTCTAACTGTATGTTCAGTAGTTTACATTTATCTTTTGTTCCTTTGAATCCTAGTATTTTGTTTATTTCAAATAGTTTCCCTTTATTAAATCCAGCAAAAGACATATTCAGGAGAATTTTGTTCCACATAGCAGCACAGGGATAATGGCCTTTATTTAATAAGCATCTATATAGGTCTCAAAAGGGGCAAGGTTTTAAACTCTTTAACCCCATTTCTGACCTGTGAACTGTTGTTAAAAGTTGTATTTGCATCAATGAAATGTCTGATCTGACTAATGAGTGGGAATAAGGGATAACTACCTTAGTCCCAGGACCTTTAAAAGAAATCAGTGGGGATACTGTGAAATACAGTATTATCCAGAAGGAAAGGAAGATTAACTTTTATGGCAGTTTTACTTCCCAGAGCAAGATAATTTTATATTTGCATTTCCTGAATTGAATGCAGAATCTGAAATAGCACTTTCCACCTTTTGGGACATTCTTTCAAAGGGGTTGTTGTAGGCCTGATTTTGGCCCCATGACACAAGCATATTTCCAAGTAAATTGAAACTAAGACAATTAAATAGAAATAAGTCAGTTTTCAATGGAAGCATAATTTCTAAAAACCAGTTTGCATAGAAGGAGTAAACAAATATGTACAACCGTAGATAAGGGCAGACATCATTCAGTGCATTTTGTTTTCTGAGTATATTAGGAATTTATTTCAATCTTCTTCACTGTAAATTATTGGAATTGCATAATTCGTTGTATTCTTGTACTGCAATCAGATGTAGGCATTCATTCCAAAGAGTTGGTGAGCTGTAATAATACATTTGGCTGTACTTTGAAGGAAAAATATATCTTGAAGAAGGGTCAAATAATCACCCTCGTATTTTGGAAACTTGCTCATGAAGACAAGAGGTTCATCAGAAGATTTGTAATTTAAAATCATCATGTTTCTAGAAACACATATAAGTTGTTTGTATGTGAATTATTAGGCATGTTTTGTTTAAATTCTTTGAGAACTTGATCTTTTTCTCCCATGGAGATGAGAACGATGAGTAGTAAAGAATTAGTGCAACTAAGGGCATGTCTCTGTCAGGCAGGGCTGTGTCTGGTTAGAAAACTAAGCAGGCTGACAAATTTAGACAGCACAATGCATAACGAATCATTGAAACAACACAGCAATATCCTGTAACATTACACTTGGAATCACAAGCCCCTTCTCTCAGGACTAATACCACTATCCTGTTTTCTATCCCAACCTGGCACCATATCGCTTTAAGTGACACAGTGTGGTCTCCTCCACACTACACAATTCTCCAGAGTTGTTTCACTGAACTCATTCCACAAATCAGACACCTCTGGGAGTGATTTACATTATTGACTTGTGGGTTTACAATCTCATAGAGTGATGACAGTTACATTGCAGCTTTTTAGCATATGGGGCTTTGAAGCATCTCTGCGATCTTTGCAGGTCAGACTTCTTTTGCTTTTTTCTAACACTCTTCAGGGCAGATGTTCAAGACTAATTTCAGTGTCTCTCAGGGCAGAGTTCTTTTAGGGATTATAGAGCTGCTGTTGAATGATTTTTACTGAAGCAACAAACATCAAAATCAGGACTTTTTTGTATAGCAGCTGTAAAAGTGATATTTTTATGAAGACAAAAGGACTTCTAAATGATAGTGATGTATTCTTGAGCTTTGAGCATTTTTATTAGTTTTTCTTATCACTTCTAAATAGGTAAATTTAGAAAAATAATTAACATATCTTTTTTAAAAGAAAAAATGATTAATGCAATATGTCACCTGGTGTCTGCCGATATCTTTTAGAAAGCATAGACCATTGATCAGACCTGAAATCCGAAGACAGTATTTAATTTTCCTGATCAACAGCTGTACTTGAAAAAAAAAAACCCCAAACCACAGAACATTTCCAAGAGTTCCATTTCATCTCACAAAAAGCGGAAGATCTTTCTTTCTTTCCTTTTTCCTTTCTCATCTCTTTTTATGCCTCCAAGGCCCCTTGGTCTCCCATTGAGAAAAAGTATCTTCCTTTTGTGAAACACAGGCTGAACTGATGTTATACTAACAAAACTTCAGCAAGCACAGACCTAGCACTAGCGCTCATTGTAGAACATTAATTTGTTTCCAGTTTTATCCTCATTTAATGCAACTTTTATTTTTAATTCACAGTTCATTTTTAGTGTCTCAGAGATGTTCTACTTTCTGGTAGTCTTTGATCTTTGGCAGGCTTCCAGTATCAAGCTGCAGTGTGCTTGAAATTACTTTGATGAATCAATAAAGGGTCTTAGCATGAAAAGTCTAATTTTTACACTTCAGAAATCTTTTCAGTTTCTGGCCTACAGCTTTGAATCCATAGCAACTTCAGAAAAAAGCAGTTGTATTTCTGTATTTGCTTTAATTTATTTCACAAACATGGGAGTATCCGATCCCAATTCATTTCAACCAAGGATCAGACTAAGAATTTTTTAGTCCTTAGGACTAATAATTTGTGTCGGTATTTGTTTGTAGTTTGATCCCATTGCATTATGTAATGGTGAATTAAATCACAGAATCACTTAGGTTGGAAGAGACTTTTGAGATCATCAAGTCCAACCGTCAATCTAATACTGCCAAACCCACCACTAAACCATGTCCCTCAGCACCACTTCTACCTGTCTTTTAAATATCTCCAGGGATGGCAATTCTACCAACTCCCTGGGCAACCTGTTTCAATGCTTGACAATCCTTTTAATGAAGAAGTTTTTCCTAATATCCAATCTAAACCTTCCCTGGTGTAACTTCAGGCCATTTCCTCTTGTCCTGTCTCTTGTTACCTGGGAGAAGAGACTAACCCCCACCTTGCTATGATCTCCTTTCAGGTAGTTGTAGAGAGTGATACGGTCTCCTCTCAGTATCCTTTTCTCCAGGCTAAACAATCCCAATTCCCTCAGATGCTCCTCATAAGACTTGTTCTCTAAACTCCTCACCAGCTTTGTTGCCTTTCTCTGGATGTGCTCCAGCACCTCAGTGTCCCTCCTATACTGTGGCACCCAAAACTGAACAACAGTACTTGAGGTGGGGCCTCGCCAGTGCTGACTACAAGGGCACAATCACTTCCCTGCTCCTACTGGCCATGCTATTCTTGATACAGGCCAAGATGCCATTGGCCTTCATGGCCACCTGGGCGCACTACTGGCTCATGTTCAGCCGACTGTCCACCAGGACCCCCAGTTCCTTTTCTGCCAGGCAGCTTTCCAGCCACTCCTCCCCAAGCCTGTAGTGTTGCCTGGGGTTGTTGTGACCAAAGTGCAGGACCCGGCACTCAGCCTTGTTGAACCTCACACCATTGGCTTCTGCCCATCTATCCAGCCTGTCCAGATCTCTCTGTAGAGCCTTCCTACCCTCAAGCAGATCAACACTCCTGCCTAATTTGGTGTCATCTGCAAACTTACTGAGGGTGCACTCCATCCCCTCGTCCAGATCATCAATAAAGATATTAAACAAAACTGAGCCCTGAGGAACGCCACTTGAGACCCGCCTCCAACTGGATTTAGCACCGTTCACCACAACTCTCCAGGCTCAGCCATCCAGCCAGTTTTTACCCCAGCGAAGAGTCCACCTGTCAATGCCATGGGCTGTCAGCTTCTCCAGCAGAACGCTGTGGGAGACTGTGTCAAAGGCCTTACTGAAATCCAAATAGGCAACATCCACAGCCTTTCCTTTATCCACCAGGTGGATCACCTGGTCATAAAAGGAGATTAGGTTGGTAAAGCAGGACCTGCCTTTCATGAATCCATGTTGGCTGGGCCTAATCTCCTGGTTGTCTTTCACTTGCTGTGTGAGTGCACTCAGGATGAATTGTTCTGTGATCTTTCCTGGTACTGAGGTCAGGCTGACAGGTCTGTAGTTGCCCGGACCCCTCTTACGGCCCTTCTTGTAGATGGGCGTCACATTGGCAAGCCTCCAGTCATCTGGGACCTCCCCCGTTGACCATGACTGCTGATAAATGATGGAGAGTGGATTGGCAAGCTCCTCTACCAGCTCCCTCAGCACTGTCAGGTGGATCCCATCTGGCCCCATAGACTTGTGACTATTCAGTTGGTGTAGTAGGTCATCGTGAAAGATGAAAGGCTGCTTTAAGTAGAATTGTCTTATTAGTGCATGCACTGACATCCTACATGGTAGTAAGAGCAGTTATCGTTTGCAGCAGAGGCTAATAGTGTCAAAGTAATGCAAGCGTTGAGAGATTTCAGGATCTCACTGTCTTTCTTACCGTGGAGATAAACCTTTCCATAACCTGGTAACTTTGTGTTGCTTGTCTGTAAGAGAATCATAGTAGCTCAGCAATAAATTGCCTGCAGACTCATGGAACACTCATAGTCCATTCATATGAGTTTCTTATCTAGATTTGTAGACTCAAATTCTTTTGATGGGCTTTTATGTTCAGTTACACACCTCAGGTTGTCCAGCTACCCTCACCACTTCCCCCTTTGTCTCATTCTTTTGTAACTTGTTCCTGCAAGTTTTGCCAGACTCTTAATCAGTGATACTTATTTGTCTTTAGCTCGAGGAGTTTTAGATGATGTGAAAGTTTTCCAAGGCTAATGCAAATGAAAAAAAATTACCATTCGTATAAGCATGGATCCTTTGGAATTAACAAATAAGGAGAATTATTTAACCTTTAACTCTAATGCTGGGCTCTAATAACAGTTTCCAATGTGATCTAGAAGAGGTAGTTTTTGAATTTTAATACATGAACCATCTAATTCATTTCATTGATCAGCGAACAGAAGAAGACTCTTATTATTTATGACATGGAAATACTTGTTAGATTTGAAGGACTTTGCTATGCACAACATTATTCTGAGAATTTTGACAGTGTGATTCAGTTCAGAATTGTGTTCAGTGCAAGTGTAGAGGGAGCATGTTGTCAAAAAGTATATTAGGAGTCACAAAATTAGTTAGGTGGATTTCCATCCCTTTAACACTTTATATACCAGCTGTGTTCTTCAAGAGTTACTAAAAGAATGAGAGTTTTCATTTTCTTTCCCAGCCTAGCTGCTTTAGGATTATGTGGCCTATGGAAAGGAATTAACAACTAATGAAAATCCTCCCCTGACTCACTAGCTGCCCATTTTTTACTATAGACTTTGCCTTGGTCCATAGTATAGTCTAAGTCATTATATCTGGAATTTAGTCTCTATACAAATTGTAGTCTTCTTCCAAATTGTACCAAGATTTTGTTGTACAGAGAAATGAAGTCTCTTGACAATGGTGATGCGGTAAGAGACCAGCTATCTTGAGGAGACTGATCTCAAAGAATCAATCTTTTCCACTTGAAAAGAAAATTCTACTGTGTGTAGCTGAAGAACCTGAATGATCTTATAAATAATGTCCAGAGAAGGTGGGGTAATATGAGGGAGAAATGTACAGGAGACGATACAGTGAGACAAAAGAAGGCACATCATGGTAAACAATACTAGAATACCTTAAAGCGTATCATCTAGTTCACATTTCCTGAGCATGCCAATCTGATGGCTACAAATCTTACAGTGGTCCATACAGGGTGCCATTGCTATAGAAACTTGTTAGACTTCATCCTTTCCACACAAGCATGATCAGACTGAATTTCTGCTGTAGGAAGGACAGGGAAGGTTCTTCCACAAAGCCCTTTGAGTTTTCTCATTTTCAGTTGTTTTGTCACTCAGTGATTACATTTTTCTTTTGATTTGCTTTTTTTAGTGTTGCAACGGTTCCTTAGTTCACACAAAGAGATTTCTATTCTTCTGATAAATAGCTCCCTGTTTATTGGCTGTAGGGAATAAACACATACAGAAAACACAGACAGAATTTGTGTATTGTCTGCAACATCTAGAGAAAAACTGAAGAAATGGAAATGGGGAATTGAGGTTATCACAACTACTGAAACTATAAACCAGAAGTAGATCACGTAACAGTTGCTGCACTGGGAAGAAATGGAAGGCTATCTCAGGGATTTTCATTGAAAACCAAAAAATTAATGGAAGAGAAAAAATGCCACTGAATTTCCTGTTCTACCTTTGTTTTATTTGTATTTGTTTGACAGATTGAAAGTTATTTCAAATTCTCTTTCACATATTTGAAGTGTGGTTGATGCTTGTTTTCAGACCTATCATTTTGCCTTTATGTAAGCAAATTTTTTCTATGTTACCACAGGAAAGACACCTTAGACAGAGATCTTTGCACTTTCTCCAGTATGTAGATTTCTTTTCTAAGAAATATATTAAGACTGCAGGACCTGCTATTAAATTGTAACTTGTCCCCATGTGGGTGGGATTCCTGTTACTTAAAGTCATAGAAGTCTCCTGTGCAGCCACTGCAGCAGCAACCCTAGGCTCTCTTTGTTGATGGTGAGGTTTTACTCAGAACATCGAAGGGAGATTTAGGTATGACTTATCTCATTCTAAAGTAAGTTTCTATAAGAGAAAAGGTGACTAATGCTTGCCATATAGCTTCCTGTAGACCTGTAGCATTCAATAAACAATATTGGATGTATTCAGGAGTGTCATTGGACAAATATTTGAATTTTGGATATTTCAGTAATTTTTTTTGGATACTTACATAGATATTTCATATCTGTGGTGGCAATGCAAACACCAAGATCTCATCAATCTGTTTGCAAACTTTTATCTTCTACATCCCTACCATATTATATACATATAAAACTTTATATGTCCTTGAATATATAAGATGGTGACCACTGGGGAGAGAAATTGGGAAAGAGAGAGAATCTTACTGAAGTGTTTTAGTATAATAAGATTTGTCAGTTATGAGAGCCCTCAATTTGTAGAGAATGTATTTCATAACTACAGATTAAAAATTTAAATCAGATGTCTGGTCCATTGGCCTTCTCTAAGGAATAAATAGTTTTATCCATCAGATGTTACAGAGACAGGACTTGAGCATTCCTCTTTGCTCAGGATCAATTCAGTGAAGCTTAAAAATACTTAATCAAGGTTTGACTATATAAAGAGCTTACGATTTTTTTCAGCCTTAGTATTTTGATTTCCTTGAGCCTGTCCAGTTCGTCTAATATTCCGGAGGATCTGTTCTACATATCTACAAGACCAAGCTATAATCCAATTGAAAAGAATATTCTGACAGAATACAAATAGGCTGTAAAAGTAAATGTCACAAAGAAAGAAGTACAGTTATATCCCAGTGAATGTCCCGTTACATCAAAGTAGGGATGGCACCTGACTGACAGTAATCACTCTCTTTCATGTCTGAAAAAGCATAATACTCTTTGACGATTAGTAGGGAATATTCACACATATCCTTGTCCTGAAGACTTGTCACTTTGAAGAAGTGACAGATGAAATATTTAGTAAAACCTTGAAAGTTTTAATGTCATTGTACAAGAATTAAGAATTACTGTTGCTAGTCTTAAGAATTATTACTGGTCTTGTGATTTTATTGTACTGCCCTGAAAGGATCTCACATTTTTTTGAAAAAATGTTTAGTTTACAGAAAATATATGTGCTTGTTTTCCCTTCAAAAAAAAAAAAAAATTCTCAGCAGAATCCCTGTAAAGATATATTTTCCTACTCGTTACATTCAATTTTATATACAAATCAAGGTGGTATTAGATGTGAACTGTTAAACTGAAATATTGATTAAAACAAACAAAACCTCTGAAAGATTCCAGATGTTTTGTTCAGCTGCCTTGGCTTTGCCTTAGGACTTTTGTTTTTCAAGGCAGCTGTAATGATAATGCGTTAATTCTTCATGAACAAGTCTTCACATTTTGAAGAGCTGAGTGGACTTTCACACAGACTGATTCCATGATTCCTACATCGTGGAAATGATTTTGTAAACACTGTGACACTGTGAATAGAAAGACCTTGGCCACTAACTGGCAAAGTTTCAGAGGAGGAAAGTTAGTCCCACCAGCACAGTTTCTGACTGCCTACTATGTCACTCAAACAGTACTTTGATCCATGCGGTTGAGAAGAGTAAGGTGATCCACTTCCAAGCAGACCTTTTCCCAGGAGTGGAGCACACATAATGATAAATTGTTTTATCATTAAAGATGTGTTGATGAATAAGTGAAGCTTAGTCCCACCTCCTGAAAGTTTGAAATTATAGTTCAATTAAATATTGAGTAAGTATTGAAAACTGGCAGATACCTGAGTCAAGCAATTTATCAATTTTTCCATTTAGTATGTATTAAACACCGACTCAGTGTGAGAACATCTAGATCAGATTAATTTCTTTCATTTTTCGGAGAGAGAGATGTGTTTCTTTCTGTTTCAGTGGCCACAGACAAAAATGACAGTCACTTTTTTGATGCAGCTTGGCAATACTAGTGAACGTTCAGTAAAGGCAATGAAAGTGCAGAACAACTCTGCACCATCTGAATTATTTCAGACAGTGTACTTAAATAGATAGGCACAGACATACGTGAAAAGAAAGGTAATTCACCATCTTCCTAAAAGACATCCTGAACAAATAAGCATTAGTATCTGGTGGGATTTGTGGTCCTGAGAAGCTAGTTTTGCCCATGCCCTGGTTTCACCATGGCTGATCACATGCACAGACTTTCCAAGGCACTCAGGGGACTGCGCCTAGCCAGCTCCCTCCCCAGTGGGTGCTCTGAGGTTAGGATACAACATGGATGTCACCAGTGGTTCTAGAGTTATTAGGAGCATGCACCTCCTGTTTGGACCACAAGCTTCTATGCTTTCTCTCATTCCATAGTCCAATAGATAAAGGAGAACATTAATGGAGAAAAGATGGGTGGAAGATGAGTTAAAGAGTTAAAGCTGCTTAATAAAAAGCTGAAATTGATATATGATTTTGCCTCACATCTTCAAATATGGTATTCAGAGTATTCTCCATAGAAAGAAAAACATGACACATTTGAGGTTATCTCAAATAACCTCATTTTATATTATGTTATTATTATATATGTTATTTCTGCATGTGTCTTTTTATGATCTTGATTCAAAAGCTCTTTTGTTGCATCTCTTACTGTATATGTTCTGCATTTGTTTAGGCAGTCAGTATAAGTAAAGGTTTGACTTCTATCTCATAACCCAAGGAATCTAGCATTACACAATGTTTAGCACACTGTCCTTACGTTTGGCATTATGGAGGGTTATAACGGTTGTCCAGAGTCTTCCTCAGATTTTTGTGATTATTTCTCTTTCAAGCTTTGTTTTTCCAGAGAATTCCAGTTGCTTCAACACTAAGATGGGAACAATGTGAGGAGACCTGTAAAACATGATTAAAACAAAGGTGTGGCAAGGTTTGAGACAAAATGGAACTAAGTTGCTTGAAATGTTTATGGTCTTATGAAATGGCTTTGATGTTTATTGTTACTCAGTCTTAGCAGCAGAACTGAAGGAAAAAAATTAAATCCAAGCACTCACAACTGTATCCCTTAAAATACCTAAAACACTAGATCAAATGAAGGTGGATTATGCTAGGAAATGAAGAAGAAATTTTTATGTTTGAGGAGAAAGGAGGGCTGGCAGGGGTAGGAAATGAAGACGGGATGAAGTAGTTCGAGGTGCCTAACTAACCCTCCTTTATAAAGTGTTTTTTTATTTCTCTGTTCTAATTGGTAAGGATAACATACAGAATGAAGATGTATTTTAGGAGCCTAAGCACATAAATGTGTATTTGACGGAAAGAGTATCATAGGAATGTAGAAAGATGCAAACAAGAAACTGAAGAGTTTGCTTGGTTATAAATGAAAGCTGGCTATAATGAAATCTAGTAGATTTAGTAGTTGTGACAGATCAAAGTTGTGAGAAGGTGACGCTCACAGAATAATTCAATGAAAATCAATAAATTATTCTTACCTTCCCAGTATAGATTTCTTTTCCAAAATAAGAGTTTTAAAAGTATAACTTCATCTTTGCTAATGGGCAACTTAATTGACATTCTTTGAAATCCCTACCTGCTTGAAACAAAATCCTGTCTCCAGATGAATTACCAGTCATTTTTTATCAAAGGGTTTTTGAAACTGGCTTTTCTCAACTCAACACTTACAGCAATTAAAAACCAAGAGTCCACCATTTAGCTCCTAGAAATATTGGAAGTGCTAGCACTCATGACAGGGTGAGCTGTTAATGCCTTCTGATGCTCCAGAGGAATTCACTCTGGAATTCCAGAATTCCAGAAGTGGTGCATTTTAAAAAAAGTAATTTCTTCAGTGGTATAAGTTTATTTATCAAATGTGTTCATTAGAACACATGTTCCTTGCTGAAATGCATATTCATTTATTACAGTGATGTTAATTTTGGAATTGAAAATTGGATAAAAGATATTCCAGAGAGTAAAAATCATCTTAATGCTTTGCACAAAGGAGGAAATGAAAGGGATGGATGGATGGGCTTTGTCATTAACTCTTATTATGAAAACCTGCTGAGACTTATACATGCAGACTGTCTAATAAAAGGCTTGAAGGCTGAAATATCAGTGTTTCATTTTGCTGTTTTCCTTCTTTCTATAATGCACTGTGAAAATACAATTATGTGATTTTGTAAGTTATTCTTCAAAATGAAACCAATTTTTAATGCATACTAATTTACTTATTCAGGATACATTTTGCCTGGATCAAATAATTTCTTAAAGATACAATTTGGTCAGCTTGATGTTTCCTTTTCAAGTGTTTTTATGGAAGGCAGAGACATACTAAACAACATTTCTGGTTTCTGTCAAAATGGGAGTCTGAAAAATTAGAGAGAATTTCTTTTTTAATGTATTCTCTTCAGTGTTGAGAATCATGAATCTTCACTGAAGTTGCTGGAACTTGAGTATTTCAGAAGCATATCCCTAAAGTAAAATTCACCTTGTTGCATTACTTATCACTAACATTTTCCTATCTTTTGGGACCATTACTCTGTAGATTGTTGTAGTTCTGTTATTTGCCTTTTTGTTATTGTTGTTTTCTTCTAGGTATTTTTTTGCTACCTCCACTTGCTGAGTATTTCAGAATCCTACAGTGTGCATCCCTCAGTGTCCCTTAGCGTAATGACAAAAAGTGTAAACGTTGAGTTTAAAATTTCTCTATGCATTGAAATTGTTTCTATTTGTCTCTCTCAGAGAGATTTTAGGTGGATTTAATAATTTTGGAATTGCATATTTAATGCAGAGCTTCAACACTCAGATAATTAGCAGTAATTTTCTAAATATAGTGGTAATCTTAATCACAAGATTCTGTGGGTTATTTAATAGGAGAGACAAATTTTCAAAGCAGTAGCTGATGGCAGGGTAGTAAATAACTACTGCTGCTCCTGGATTTTGCTACCTGATTAGCAACATGCACAAATGTTTTATTTGATTTGTTTGCATACATTTACTAACCTCACACTTACCATACAGAGTATGCGTCTTTTCTAAAACAAAGTGGCCTCTCAAAGCTGAGGTGATTTATTGTAATTAGTGCTGTTATAAAGTGCTGCTGAACTGTTTGTATTGAATTGTTATCAGCCCCATGATTGACAGTGTGCCAGAGGACACATATGCTCATTCATAACTCACATCTTCACGACCTTAATTGTCTGCTCTCATTTTTCTTCATGTCACCATGAAGCAAGGAGAGAAGAGAGGAGAGAGAAAAGAAAAAAGGCAAGAAGGAAAAAAATGAAAAAAAGTAAAAAGCAAAGAGGAAAGGAAAGAAAAGAAAAAGCAAACTTAAAATTTAAATCTTGGGTGAACAAATCTTGACTTCAGTTCATTCTTTGACTCATTTGAGTAATTTTAACAATTTGACACTGTATGTGGATTAATCTGATGTAGAGCTTTTTTTGCTTGAATGAAATATAAGGTCAAACTGTAGGGTTAAGTTACTGTTTTCAAATAACCTAAGCAATATTCCTTTAGGAAGTTAAGTTTTAAGAGAAGATCAATGAGAAATGAAAAAAAGATAGAATCTGTCATGTGCTTTGAAAATAACTTTAGGTGAAGATGACACAATAATTCACATCTTTTAAGATAAGAGACTGCTATACAGCATCAGTCCTCAGGTTTATTGCATTTTAATGTGTGGGGTTTTTTTCAAGATACGTATGAAAGGCTTAATCCTAGGAACTAAGATCTTTAAAAATAAGCAAGGATTCTGTGTACTGCAGTGCTGAGGTAGCAACAGCCTAAATATATAAGGAAGGTGCTCATAACCTTCTGAAAATGGGACTCACTCTCAAGCAATGAAACCTAAATAAATAAATAGATGATATTAGAAATGTCAGCAAAGACATTCACTGTTCTGCGATTTGGAGAAATACAGCTCCATAGAAGAGGTTTTTAAAATATGAGCCAAGGAGGAAAAGCTGTGATTTTTCTTCCTTCCACCTCCTGTTTCTTTGATGTACATGTAAAAGCACAGGACTGCACTCCACTCCTTGTTGAGCAAAAGGAGGAAGCAGGGAAGGACCATACCTCGTCATGGGATACTTAACCTTTAAACTTCTTAGCCATCAAAAGGCTTTAATAATGATACTACGTCAAGGAAAGTAAAATTTCATTAAAACCACATTTATTATTTAACTTAATTTACACACCTTGAAAATACACTTGATTCTAAACCATGAAGAAATAGCCTGAAAAGTAAACTGCCCTCCTGAAATACTCTTGTAAAATGAGAGGGATTACCATGCATCAAAAGCTAGAGAAATGAGCAGTGACAGTTAAAGTCACATTATGCTTGTTCTATACTGTATTTCTGTGCTTTGCATAACGCATATCTTGTTTTAAAAATTCTGGATGGTAACAGCTTGCCAGGAAGACACTGTTTTCAAAGGAACCTGAAGGAAGAGGAGAAAAGCTTTTTCCTAACATTTTTTAAAAGGATGTAAAAAGCCTGACTTCTTTCAAAGATCTGAAGGGTGCTGAAGAAAGAAAAGCCTTTTGATATAGTGAATCTTGAAAATATTTTTATGGTATTAATAATGAAATTTTAATATTTTTTGATGAATCATTTGAAAATATTCTGTCTCTGATTAAATAGCCCTCAAGTATATTTGGGTTGAACAGTCCCAGAATATTTAGCGAGTGTTTTTATTGCTTCCATCCATTTGGTAAGCCCAGCTTCATTTCCTGTGGCTCTGCTGAAATAAACATCAGATGCAAATGAACCAGGGAAATATTTTGAATCCAGCTCAGAACATGAATAGAAGGAGCGGTGCAGATCAAGAACAAAAATCTGTGTTTCATTGCTGTTTCACTGCAGATGCAACAAGGTAGATTGTCTTACAGTGGAACCTTTCTAATTGCATCTGGAATACTTAGTGTATCCTTCTGACACAGTGTATTCATAAGAAGTTTCTTTGCAATATCTTGTAACGGAAAATTACATACTCCTCTTGCATGCTTTGGATTCAGTTCCTAATATTGTTGTGACTGTGTTAGAAATGTAGCCTTGAGAATAGTGATGGTCTCTGCTGTGTAGGAAAAATATTAAACCCAACCACAAAATAAAAGGAATTTTAGGACAGAAAGAAATCCTTCCCTCTCCTTCATTCTTAGTATCCCCAGGTGAATTAACGAGGATATTGAACCCAGTAAGATATACTTTCCCTCTGAAGTTCTCAGAAGAGAGGTTATAAACACTTTAGATCATTCTTCAGATGAAGACAAGCATGAAGAAGATTCTGAACTGCAATGTAATGAAATCATTAAGAAATAATTCCCCTCAGACTCTCAGAAGTTAGATTAAAAATCCTCTCAATATGAATAGGAATTTTCCAATATGGCTAGACACATAAATGTGTGGATCTAAACAGGTTGTGGTAGTCTTAGAAGTAATTCTGCCATTTTCTGAGAGTGCTTATAGCTCAGCATGCTGGAACAGTGGAAGACCAGGACCAACTGCTACAAGTCAATGGAAAAAGATGCCTTTTACTGTAAAGTTTTCCTTAATGATTGTTCATCACCTCAGCTTGACCTTGACTATGTTCAACCCATAGAGGGCAGTGACATGCAATTAATAATAACTTTTCAGAGCCTTAAATGAAAGCACTCTCTTTCCCTTTTGTTTTCAGTGGTGTCAGTGTGTGTTTTGGGGAAGAAATTAAATTTTGTTAGCTCATCATTGGACTTCCAGATTTTCTCAAGTTAAGTTTAGGGGATTATAATGTACAGAAATAGAAAACAGTTTGTAAAAATCATGTTCTGAGGAATTTTCCAGAGGTTTGCTCAGCAGTAGTCTGTACTAATAATGGACCACATGCCATGAAAAAATAAGTCGAAAGTAGAACATGATAAACTAGCAAGTATTCTTCTATTGTAGCCTGTGGTCCACTTGTCATGTAAAGTTTATGGGTATGACTAACAAATAATTCTCTTTAACTGTTTTTGTCTATGACAAGATTAGGTGATCATCAAGGGTATTGAGACTCCTGGATCCCTCCTTTCCCAATGTTCTGGGATGATGAGGATGTTATTGATAAATTGGACTAAATTTCTCTCTTTTCTGCCTTAGGTAGAGATATACATTACCAGGTTAGCTTGTTTGATGCCAAAAGAACTTTTTGTGTTCCAGGAGGTATAACTGGGCAATGTGGCTGTCTCATTTTTGATCCACAGAAATAGTTGGGCTATGCTGGTTGCCATGATTGTGTATGCATAGTGAAACTTCTGCCTGCTCTTGTGACATGTTCTGCTCCTCTTTTCCTTCTAGGAAGTTCTAGTGGTTCCCTAGGTATTTGCATAAGGAAAACATCTGAGATCTCAAGAACACAAATTATTATAATAATTGGAGTTTTTATTGATAACTCAGTGCTGTACTGTTGCCTTCTGAAATTATTTAAGTGCTAATTAAGTATTTAGTATTGTAGTTGAAATATTGATAGGTATATGTACATACAAAGATGGGCTTTTGAAAGGACACACTGATTTACTGGATTTTCGAAGAAGCTATTAAATGCTATTGGTCATGGCTGAGAGTCACAAAAGTGCATCCACATCTTTACTGTTGGCAAGATTTTTTTTCTAGACTTCACTTATAAAGGAAAGAGAAATATTTACAAAGTCCTTTTCCCAGAAAAGAGATGAGGCTCAGAACAAAACATAGATTTGTACATTTGAATAGGCAATGGATTCCTGTATCATGATTTAGACCAGCAAGGAAAGAGCTTCTTGATAACGAATAAAATATAAAGCTGGGACTATAGCATACAAGATATTTTAAAACTGTTTATTTTGGTATTACAGATAAAATTCATCTAGAGAAGGTAAAATCAGTTCACAACTAGACAAAATAACAAAAAGAATGGGCTGTGTAGATCATAAAACAAGAGTTGCATAAAGGCTTTAGCAGTCAAACCATGAGAAGTTGAGAACTTCTGAATTTTAACTTACAACGTTCTTTGAGATGTTACGTAATATTAACATATTAACACAAGGATTTAGAAGGATTTTAGCAATTAGATAAAAAATTAGATTAGCAATTTAGATAAAATTAAAAGCTTGAGTGGCAGACAGCTTGTGGGGTTGTTCACAAAAGTCATAAAAGGAAATATAACAAAGAAAGATTAAGCTATTTTTGTCACATTTTCCCTCAACTGAGGGAGACTTCCACAGAAAGATATTGAGATTTTAGTCTGAACACGAAAAAGTCTGGTTATTTTTGTGTGTTAGCAGTGATGTGTCATTGTTAGCATTTTGCTGTCAAACAAGATATCTTGTTAAAAACAAAGACTTTGACCAAATTTATAGGGCAAAAAATATTTTGTTTGTGCATTCTGTGTCAGTGAGATCTGAGACCTTCTCTCCTTTTTCAGAGACTTGCATATATGTAATAGAAAGAAATAATCTGAATTTTTCTGTCTTGCTTAAATGCACAAAAGTAAAGGAATTCCCTTATCCTTTAGTATTATTATTATCCAGTTCATTTTAAGTCTGACACACAGCACTGGACTACGTTTTTAAAATGAATCAGTAATTTCTTATAAATAATGTTTGGGAAATTTTCCCCTTCCAAAGAGTTCTCAAGGGCAGACAGAAGAGGTTCTAGAGACAGCGAATGGATTAAATGTTAAAAAGTGGTTCTCTTCTAAGTTCTGTTTTGTATTCCATGTTGGAGACCTTAAAGCCAAATGTAACTCAGCATGATCATCCATTTTATTCATGACATGGATGGATGGAAGATGTTTCCAGACTAAACAAACTATCCCAGTAATATGTAGTAGTCTTTTGGAGGTTATTGAAAAATATCCGAAACAATAGATACTGCTGAGTTACTGAAATAATTAAGTTAAATTGTTGACTATATATTTGATGAACAAGAATGAGTAAAGTTGTTACATTTGAAAACTGTTTTACCACTGTTAAAAATGCCTTTGATTACTATTATTTACTCTTTTTTAGCTCAGTGTTAATAGAGAGTCCTCTGTGCTGTCTTTCCAGGTTGAAATTTAGGTGGAATTTTTAGAAAGGTTATCACATTTGTTCTGATGTCTGTTCCCTTTAATTGCATTGATTATAGCCCCAAAAGGGGTTTGACCTGTTCTTTAGATGAGTCAGGAGCCTCATTGGAAGAAATCCATTGAGAAAATCCTAGCCGGTTTTCATTGACTGTGAAATTAGTGGTGCAAAGCACCAGTAAGGTCCTGTTATATTATTTTCTCTATAATGGAGTGCGTCACTGGCTTTAAACCAATACGACATAACAGAAGACGCAATGTCTAAACCTGCTTCTGTAGGTGCTTGTGTGCTCAGTCATCGTGACTTATAAAGGGCTTCTGTCGCTGCTACTCCAACACCGTATTAGTGTACAGCAATTGACTTGGTTCAGCTGAATACCTATGACTTAACATGCAGTTATGGAGACCCTTCCCTGTGTTTTCTTTCCTATTGGGCAATTTAAAGTAAAGTTGCCATTGTTTTCAACTAACTCCTTTACAGTTAATGATAATTTTCCAGAACACCAAGCCACACTTTAGTATCTCAATGTTTTGGTCAGTCTGAGAACATCCGTCTAAAAGATAACAAGAACTCTGTAAAATCCCTGATTCAGAAACAACTAATATAATATTTTTGTGCATATTTGTCTGTACTTTCCTATTCAGAATACAATATCTAAAGCACCAAGCTTCATTTTCTCATCATAAATATGCATAAGACAATCTTATTAACATAAATCTGATCTAACAGATTCACCATGTATAAAGAAATGTGATTAATTTGTTTCCCTGCATATTTTTACTGTCGTCTTTGTTTTCCTTAGCTTTTGCTTGTTCATGTACTACTTTCTTAGAACCTTTGTTGTGCATTTCATTTAGGTGTTTTGATGTATTGCACAGTGTTTTTATTAACCCTAGCTGGAGTACTAATGGGTTTTGATAAAAAAAGACTAGCAAAAATGGTCTCGTTTACAATATGGACAATTATTCACACAGCCATAAAGAGAAATAAAATGGGACCTATACAAAACTTAAGCAAATATTTACTTTTGGTGCCATCATATATATGTATCATTTATTCACAGCAATTGAAAGTGGTGCATCTGCATTCCAATACTACTATTAAAAAAAGAAGCATGTTGTTTGCTGCTGACTTGCCAGTTAGGTGACGTGATTGGACATTTAAAGAAAAGCTTTAAAATATATTAGCATATTTGAAAGTCAGAATGCTCCTATTTACCTTCAAATAAACTATACTAAACGTATGATTATCTTATACTTATTAGTTTTTTCTGTCTTGTACTGCCATTGTCACAACTTTTAAAAGATTTTACCTGTTTAATACCCTAATTTTAAAATGGTGGACTAACCTTGCATCCAGTGATATATTCTAAACACAAAGAATGAATCTCAGTATAATACAAAGTTAAATATAATTCTGTCAAAATGGACTGTTTTGGAGTTCAATCATACACATAGTAATTTCTGTACCAAGACTCCATCTCATATTGATGTTTATGTGATTTGTATGGTAATCATCTCATTTTGTTACTTTTCCTATTATCCTAGCAAAGCATATGATTACCATTTCTTGACAAAACTGAAAGAGTTTCTTCCAGTCTTCTCTCTGTCTTTTGGGGTTGGATTTTTTTTTTCCAAAACTGGTATTTGATAATCCATACTTACATGTATCTTACTATATATATGTTATTCAAACTTCAGACTGATGATGGGATTATGAAAATATGGAGTGAATCAGGAAATCATAGTGATGAGTGGAACAAAGTCAAGTTACACTTGGGGAAACTGAGGAATTTTGAAGTTATTTTTGAAGGCATTCGCACCAGAGACCTAGGAGGAGGAGCAGCAATAGACGACATAGAGTTCAACAACTGCTCCACTGGTAAGTTCAAAAGTTTCTACTGGAATGCTAAAGAAGGTATATGATGCTCTTGCTTTTTTTAGATCCTTCATGGATTTACTGTTTTTATCATAATGTCACTGTTCATAAAATCAGTTATGAATACAATGTTTTCACTCATATAATTTTAATACCATTTTCTACTCATACAGAAAGTCTTGCATTAGTGTGGTGTTCTCACACTGAATTATTGCAGATAAATCCAATAAATTTATTAATGCCTGAGTTTTTGTTTCCTTAATTTATTTGGATTTGAATGAGAATTTTCCTTCTTTAATTCAGTAGTAAGTTACTGTGTCTTTTTGTAGAAATTATGTCAGATTATATCAAGTGAAGTTTGTGGTGTCCTCGTTTTATCATAAAGGCTCTTGCCATAAAAATGAGTTTAGACCACAAATGCACCATTGTCACTGTTCCTTTTCCCAGTTCAGTTCAAGTGTTAAGGCCAGCAAAGTAAAGAAAATCTTTGACTCCTTCACAGGGTACTCACTCTATTTAATTCATATTTTCGTGGACATAGGCTAAAATAGGAACAGAATTTCCCTAAAAAAAACAAAAACAAAAACAAACAAAAAAAACATTAAAAGGAAAGATAAAAAGTAGGTGGATCACAGCTTCCATCAAGGAAGGATGTGGTCTTGATCCCTGCTAGGAAACAGTGTGACACAATATAAATGTATTTCTTGAGTGAGACAGTCATTGCTGACGCCACATATCTACACTATATGAGTTTTGGGGAAGATTTTGGGGCAAACTTTAATCTCCTGCCATGGTCTGGATGCCCATTATCAGTTGGAACATGGAAGATGCACTTCTGGAGAGCACCTTTTGATAAAGTTTCACCTGAAAAATACAAGCTTTGCATTCAGAAATTGCTCTGTCGTGTAAACCAAAGAATGGAAACTGGGTACAAGTTGAGACCTTCTTCAGAAATGCACTTTAATAAAACTCTAAGGCAGATGTACCCTTAAAAACTCTTCCAGGCACATGAATGCTAGTGATTCCCTTGTGCTTTTTCTAACTGTTTCATTGTCCCAGTTGCTACGCATATGATTGTTCTCCAAAGGACAAGGGTAGATGGATAAGGATGCCTGATAGGTGATGGAAGGTCAAAATTCCTCTATCATTTTGAACAATAAAGAGGATGCTGGGATGCTGATCGCTCTTGCAATTTTTTGCCAAGATGTGCTAACATGTATTAATTTATACAGTGGGGTCTAGTTAAACTACATTTCTGGGATTCTGTCCCATTTTGGGGCTAGAACAATTTAAACACTTCATTTCACAGTCAGATTCATGAAGATATTCAGCAAATAGAAATAGCAAAATTGATTTTTCTAAGGAAGAAGAAAACTCCCTGGTAAATTCATAAATATGGTATCAACTTGTTTTTGTCTAACATAAAAATATTTCTGCTTACTCTTAAGTCCGTGTATTTCATAATAACCTAAAAATAGACATATGAACATAACTGGAAATATTCCATAGAGTTGTCATTGCAAGGAATGAAATTGTTTCAATAGGGAGTTGGAAAGCTGTCATATGAAGGACCTTAAACATCTTAAAATGTTAAGACTGCTAAAATTTACATTGGTTTTAGTCTATAACCCTACAAATCTGAATGTTAATAGTGTTTCATAACCAGTGTTGCATTAAAATACCTCTGCAGTGAAACAGTTCAGAAAGTAACTTGGGTTTATTACCATATAACAACTATTTGTTTTACAGCACTGCTTCAGCAAGAAGCTCTATTGGGAAAGCGGTTTCACCATGTGCTCTGACTACTTTCACATACTTACAGCTTTGGCATAGTAATATTCCTGTGTTTTTGCAGAAAATTATTGTTTATGAAGATAGATGATTCAGAGGAGAGTATTCTCATAAAACTTTGAAATACACAGTTGAAGCTCAATATAAAATATAAATACACATTTTTTAAATATTGAACTAGAAAAGTTGGAAACCCAAGATGCTAATCCTTTATAGAGCCGTCACTTGCATGGTGGATATTTTTGCACTGTGATAAGGTACAATTTTTCTATAATCAGGGAACTTTCACTTACAGCACCTCCGGTAGTGTATGCTAGGTACACCAGGGTTTCATTACAGTTTAGGTCCATGTATCCTATGGGAATGGGTCTGTTTCTTTGCTTTTCAGCAGGATCATATCCCTGTCATGTATTTGCTTTTTATGTAGGTGCGTGTGTGCAAGTGCGTGTCTGTACAAAAACAAAACAAAAAAAACCCATCCTCTCTCCCCGCCTCGCTCCCTCAATTTTCCTGCTTCTACAATGGTATTTGAGCTCACACCAAAGTCAAGAGGGAATCATTGCATTGTCTTTAGCACCTTTCATATCAGCTCTGGGTATGATTTTTTGCCTTCTACTCCAGAGGTTGGGAGCTGCTTGCTTAATTTTTTTCAAAACTTTTGGTACGCTGACCTTCCTGTTGGCATGATGACATGAAGGAGCCTGGTCTGACCTTTTTCATTCTTCTTGTTATTGATTCCTTACCTTTGTAGAACAAACAAACAAAATACACTTTGCCAGATTCTCAAAAATAACATTTCAGTTTGATCCAAGCCTGAGGCATGCAGGATAGAGAAAGCATGTCATGTCTAAACTGGTTTTTTTGCAGTGCAGGTTTCACAGTTTTATTGTCTCTGTTGTAACAAAGCTAAAAGACAGTGAACACAATCTTACTATGGCCAAACTCAAGGAGAAGAGTAGCATACAAACCACAAGGGGTCAGGGGTTTCTTCTCAACAAAATGACTTGATTTACAACACTTATTCATGAACCATGTTTGTAGCTGCAGAATTACTGAGCTAGACACATAGCCAGGGTCCTCGAGGGGAACCGGAGGCCACATCTGTATTTTCCACTGAGCTTTATTAAGTTAAACTGAAATCTTATATAATATTATGCATATGCTACCCAGGGTAATTACATAAGCAGAGGAAGAACCTAAAAGATAATTGAAAACAATTAAAACTTGAATAATAAGTTTGAAATAAACAGAAAGGAATGGAAATGAGAAAGCCTTAAAGTGCATGGGAAAAAAATCGAACATTTAGCCGCTTCCCAGCAGATGGATGTAGTGGTGAGGGAATGTTAGAGCCATCCTGGACCTTTCAGGTATTTTGGCATAGCCTCCTCCTCACATACTGTCCTTTTGGAAGCTGCTGAATGGTATTTCTGGATCAGTTTTTGCAGTCAACACAATAAAAAAATTGCCTCTGCAGAAATAATGTACTGAAGCGGAGAGAGTGAGAAGGGAAGAGAAAGGCAGTCTGTGTGAGGATTTTTGACATGTGAATATTAGACCTAATTTTATGCAGTATGGTAATATTCAGTGGTTCTATCAGAGTTAAATAAATCCAAAGATTTATTTTATTGTACATGTGTTTTCCTTCAGCTTGCTTTCATATAGGATGTTATAGAAAGAAGCCATACACATCATAAGAGAATCTACATGGAGATGGATTAGCTTTGTACATTTATTTGCTCTTCACTTAGATAGCTGTGATTTACATAGAATCGTAAAATGGTTTAGTTTTAGGGTTTAGGGACCTTAAAGATCATCTAGTTCCAAGCCCCCTGCAACAGGCAAGGACACCTCCTAGCAGACCAGGTTGCTCAAAGCCCCATCCAACCTGGCCTTGAACACTTCCAGGAATAAGGCATCCACAGTTTCTCTGGGCAACCTGTTCCAGTGCCTCACCACCCTTATAGTGAAAAATTTCTCACTGATATCTAATCTAAATCTATCTTCTTTCAGTTTGAAGCTCATGTTAGATGAAGATTTTCAACTGAAAAAAGAGAATCTTTTCACTAGTTCCATTTAAAAATGAATTAGTTAAAAGCTTCTCTATCAGGAGAATACTGCAGATAACTTTATTTATTATAATCTGAGCTTCTGGGGCCCTATCCTGCAAGGCTTGTTTCCCTCAGCTCTCACTGATTTCTGTGGAATTGAAGGTCAAGAATGACTGCAAATGTGGAGGGTCTTGGAAATATTGTCAGGGACAGAAAAAAAGAAGATATAAAAGAGCCTTATCAGTTGGTTGTGAGAGGGTAAGTTATGTTTTGATAGCAAAAATAATTTAAATTCCAAAACTAATATATTTTTATTTTGCAAGTTTAATTGAAAAATGTGAAAGATAGTGGAGACACATAACCAGAGAAAAAAATTTCTTACTATTAAATTGATTAATTTGTTCATTAATTACATTTGATTTCTTTTTTTCACCTTCTTGTACAATAATTCTTTATAAAAGTTTAGTGACAGACTGTCCTGTGTGACCTGAATGGAGTTTAGAGTGGTCATCTCTTGCACTTCTTAATATTTTACTTTGACCATACATTCGATTATTTGTAGGCTAGGAAAAAATCCTGCAATTATGCCTTAATAAAAAGATAAAATATCTATGAGTATTGTACAGAATAATCCCTAATGACAGTGGTTTTTTGAGACTTCTGACACTTATCTTCATGATAATATCTTCGAAAAATCCTGTCAGAAATAATCTGTGGTCTGATAACCTTAAAGAGCACTTCAAGCATTATTGATTTACATTTCCAGCTGATGGTTCACTGTCATGTGATAGTGATTCAAAAGCACAACTCATCAGACATGTTGTTGCCGCTATTCTGAATTTGTATATATGTAATTTTAAAGAAAAGGAATCTCTTACTCCAGAATCAAAACACAGAGAATAAGCATGGACATATACCTACTCAGCCATATCATTCATACTGATTTTGTCATCCCAGGACACCAACTGAAAAACAAACGGTAAATGATCAATGAAAATAAGTGACTCATAACTCTAAATTGAAATTAAAAAGAAATTTCTAGAGTAGTAAATTATTTAGTTGATTTATATATATTTTTATGGCCTGGCAATTCAGTGCAATAGAAGTGCAGGAAGAAAGAGCCATTACAGCTCCAGTGATCTTTGTGGATTGCCTGTTTGGGATCAGACTTCACAAGCTTTTCTTCTCATGTTTAATATAAATAGGGTACACATTCAGTCATACTTGAAGTGGTATTAAAATTATATTTAGTTTTTAAAAGAAAGCAAAATCAAAATGTCACAGTACTCTGATTAATAGGCAATTGATTTACCAAATTGAGCTGAACAGAAGTTTTCTTTAAGTATAATAAAGCTTGCTTTACCTGGTGGTAAACTTTTTCTTTCCCTTTCTCCTCATATATTTGTATTCCTCCTCACCTACTGTTTATGACAAAGACCATAGGTGAAGGTGCTGCAGTCCTTTGAACAACTTTGCTTCCGTGCTCCCATAAACAAGAAGCTTTGAAAGTCTCAGCAGAGAAATCCTTTGTCATTAGAATTCCATCCTGGCTTTGCAGATCAGAGAGAAAACAACTAAAACATCCTAGTGTTTGGGTCCGTAGGCCAACTTTTTTATTTTTAAAATAAGCCCATGTTTTCTTTGAATCCTCAGCTATGTATCATGCAAAGCTTTACATTTAGTGGAGAATTTAGTTCCTTCTGCTCAGATACTTGAGAAAAGTTCAAACTCTTATAACAAAAATATTCTGTACAAACCTGGCCCTGAAGTGAGAGGAAAGGGAATTCAGGCAGAGAAAGCTGCCAGAGTTAATTCGGTCACTAAAAATATACATTCATATTCAGACAGAGTGTATATCCTGTTACACGGGGGTTTTATCTTTTTCTTATTCTTTTTTTCCATCTTCAAAATATGTCAATGTTTTCTGATGTTTTTCACCTGTTTTTATAGTTAGGTCAATGTCACGGTATTCTGACACAGGACATGAATTGCATCACTGGGCTAAAACTTTTCAGTAAATGTGCTGAAATTAATGATAAAATTCTTATTTGTTAGTCTAATGTTTGGATGTTTGGATTTTGCCTCTTGAAGGAAATTATTCTTTTTTTTCATGGAGAGCTGTCAATTTACAGTTTGCTGATATCCATTGTATCTGCTTCGTTTTAGAAGAAGAAAGGCCATTTTGAGAAGTGTGGTGATTTTTGGTAGCTTTAACTTAATTTGTGTTACTGTAACAGAGATTAACATGACTGGGCTGTACCCTTTTTGAGTGAAAGTCTTACTGAACTCAGATCTCATTACATTCAGCAGAGGGTACACATGATGCACAACTTGCTTCTAGGCAAGAAACAATCTCCCTTCTGGAAATGTGAAAGTCAGCCACAGCTGCCTTCCGCAGGACATCCTGAATATCCTGGTACAAAGGACTCCATGGGGAAGGCAGTGCACTCAGGAGGGATGTGCAGGACATGCAAGTTCCCTCAAGCCAGCTTGTCAGGGCTGCTGCAGTTACACTGGGGAAAGACTTGAGTTACTGCACAAGTAATGTTATGCACAAGGCGATTGCTTAAATAGCATTGCATATTGTGACTTTCTAGAAATGTATGAAAAAATACAGATTCATTTATACTGAAGAAGTAAATATTGTATAGCCTAGCTTCAGGGAATAAATAATATTGCATTTGACAGTTGTCTTTGAAAAGATTAAAAGAGAGAAAAGAAGGGAAATATGGCACCAGCTTGAAGATCACAGTATTCTCTACTTTTGTTGCAGTGTGCAGCAGTCATATACACACCTGTAATACTCCAGGACTGTTTAAGATTATGTAGAAAATTCACAAGAACTTAACCAAAAGATTTTTTTTGGACATCTTTCCTTGATTTTGCAACTCTCAGATTCTCATTAGCAAAACTTTTGAGGTCATTTGCCACAGATTTTGAATATGAGAAACAAGTTTTAGCTTTTACCTCACTTTTCATAACGAGAAGCCGGTGGGGTTTTTTTCAGTTTCTATTTATCTCATGTGACTCTTCTGAAAACAAGTTGCTGATTTCAGAGATACTTTAGTTTGGTAGTAGATTGCTGCAAATGCAACTTTTCAGTATAATGTTGAAGTCCCATCATTTTGGCATTCTGTTCACATATTGCTTACTCTTTGTATCCAGTGGTAGATTCCTTAACTCCACGTATTTTGAATAAGCCAAAAGAGAAGACAGTTCTTGGCTAGCAAAATATACAGGGTCGAGATGGTGGGATTTGAATTATTTTTTTCAACCTCACAATGATTGTCTATAAAGGTGGTGCTGCACAAGTGAACGCTGCCCTAGCCTGCGTTCGTTTTCACATGAAATTACTGTAGAAGGCAGGCATCCTTCCAATAGGAATAAACTGCATATAACAGTTGATCTTCTGTAACACATCATATGCCTCCGTGCAATATGACACCCAAGATGAATTTCACATCTAATGATGATTCTGCACAGCCAGGAAAAGCATCCAGCTGAGGAAGAGCCTCCTTGTTGCAGATAACTGTGACTTGCACCTGTGTGCTGTACTCCATTGATCTGTCACAACAACCCCTGTAGACCACACTGGGACAAGACCATGTATTAAAAAAAATAAAATATTCATATGAGATGCTTCTCAAATATCTATGATAAGGGGAGACAGTGTTATGATTGAGTGGTTTGGATTGATTCTGCAACACAGTGGAAACAACGTCTTGACAGTAATTTTGTAGAGTAAATATCACTGAAAATCTCTAAAAATAACCTAGTCAGCTGAAATTTCCGACATGTAATCTGGCTCTACACTGGAATCAGGATGGAGGAGAGAGAGAGAGGGGAAAAAGGACGAAGCAGTAGTCACCACATGTCAAATTGCTCAGGAGGTATTTTTCTCAGTTTGAACATGTTCATAATTACTGGGAAATAGAATTTTCTGTAAAAGCATCACTTGATATATCTCCTCTTCTCCCTTTCTTTTACCACTTGCAGGCTCCAAAGGGATAAAGCATAAAATACCAGACACACATTGTCCAGTTCTTAGTGCTCCTCCCCAGTGTCGTCTTTAGTATTAAGCAAATTATAGCAGCTCCCTGCATGAGGGTATTGTGAGCAGGAGCTCCTTATCCTGCTGATGCACCCTACGCAAAGGCCAATCTTGCAGCCTTAATCAAATACAAAAACTTCTGTCCTTGTCTGGTAAGGGTTTTTATATTCCATAATATCTGCACTAGAAATTTAAGATCTTTTTTTTTCTTATCTTTTGTATTACTTGAGCTATAGCCATTTGTACATTTCCAGAACTATGGATGATTTTTTTTATTCTTCCAGTTTACTTGGTGGCCTCAGGCACCATAATGCAGCTTGCCTTGAGCATCTGTAAGTCCATTAGCAGACTTTTGTATCTACAGGTAAAATTGTCTCCTAAGAGTCAGTATGATTTGTTAGATGTGCTGTTTATGTCAGAGCCAATGCCTAGCTTTGAATTAAATCTGGCCTTTTAAAAGGCACATTCTGTAAGGACAACTCCCTATGGTTTTTGAATTACAAAAGAACCTTATTTGAAATGATGCCTACTCATGCAGGCTTGCATGAGTAGGCATCATTTCAAATAAGGTTCTTTTTCAAATTTCAAATAAGGCTTGCATGAGTAGAAACTTTTCATCTAGTTTTCTCTGCAAAAGATTGCCAAGGTCATCCATGGACAGAAACATTATTGATGAGTTTGCTAATAGAGTTTTAATGTTCTATAAAAAGTCATGTAGAAAAGAGTACTGAACAATTGGGGTAAGCAAATGAAAAGCTTGAGGCAAACTGTTTCATAATTTCTGAACTTCAGAGTACTGAGTACAGTTGAGTTCCAGTTCTACTGAAACCTTCTAGGAGCTTTTATTTCATGCATTTTAATTTAAACAGAGGGTGAAACTTGGAAAATAAAGTTACTCTCATTGAGTAATATTTTCAGGAAAACATTTTTAATTTTTTAACCTTTGATTATTCCTATGTTTCAAGTATTATGCAAGAGAGGCGGAAAAAGATATAAGTACTCTTACTGTGTCATGCAATTTAAAAAACAAATAATAGGGAGAGGTGAATTTTCAATTATAGTTTGAAAAATTTTCTACTCAGAATGGGCCTTAATTTTTAAAAAAGATAAATAGGGAGGGAAAAGTCGCGTTCTCCTTGAATATACATTACAAGTTTCATTTTATACTGATGATACATGGTGATGTTTTACTGTTGAGTGAGTATATGTGTTCCTCTTGGAGAGACCAGAGAAGATGAGACTTGTGGTAAACAGTAGCTAAGTGTATTCGACCTTGTTACATGCTGCTTTTCAGAACAGCTCAAAGTCTTGCTCACTGCAGCTTTTAGTAGCCATTAATAACTCAGGATTCACCCTATGCCTTTCACAAGCACGTAGCACTGGGCAAACATAACCTCTGAGAACCTATGTAAGTCTTAAATGTTGTAAAGCAACACGGCAAGAGCATCTCTTCTTTATGGCTTTGTGATCAATCAGTTCTTTCATGATAAATGTTTTAAATAGGAGAACATTCATTGTGTCAACCTAACACCCAATCTATGAAACATACTGGTATCTGTCAAACTACAAGGTTTTTTGCAGTTATCCATTCTGTTTAGACAATCAACATCTATAGTTTAGAGAGCTGATATTTGGCTTGTATGGTTCTTTCCATGGTTTTAGATGTAATGGATATCACAGCAATATTTTCATCTTACAAAACATTGTTAAAGCAAGCTCTTGCACTCACAGTCAGAGAAAAGTCACTGGCCTAGTGATGTCCTCTAGTAGTAAACTTAAAAGAAAGAAGACTATTTCATGAGTTCTTTCATAACCAATCTTTTCCTGGTAACTGAAACAAAGTGTCTGGGTTAATAGTGTTGTAGTTATCAGTTGTCTCCAAATGAATCTTGTCATGTCTATAAATTCTTGGAGTACCATATGGGCTAGTTTTCCACGGATAACATTTACTGGAGATGGATATAAATATATAGCTTGTTACGTATCCATAGTAGATTCACATTTTATTTATGGTGTGCATGATGTGTGTCTGTGCCTTGTTTGTTTTCATAGCATCATAGAATCGTCTAGCTTGGAAGGGACCTTTAAGATCATCACGTCCTACCATCAGCCTAACATTGCCAAAAAACACCCCTAAAATGTGTCCCTAAGCACCACTTCTACCCATCTTTTAAATAGCTCCAGGGATGGTGATTCCACCACTTCCCTGGGCAGCCTGTTCCAATGCTTGACAACCCTTTCGGTGCAGAAATTTTTCCTAATATCACACCTATACCTCCCGTGGTGTTTTATATATATATACAAACACACACATGTATTCTTACCAGGGGAGGTCTTATCTTTGCTGGTATTCTGACCATTACATTGCACAAAACCAAATATGTAGAAATGAAAGTGAAATGTAAACGCAAGTTCTATGGCAACCATCATTAACATGCTGCTTTTGTACGTTTTAGTGATCCAAAAGCCAAGCCAGTTCTACTGGTCTCTTAAAAACTACTTAGAAGATTATATGGCTCTTTGCTGCATCAATCCAAATTGTATTTGATTGAAAAGTGTTATCCTGTGTATGCTTTTTCCTTTTCAAGTGCTGCCATTTCATTTCGCACAAGGATTTGCATAACATGTAGTCAGTAGTTACTACTTCATCTAAAATATGTCCTGTGCTAGTTTCTTGTGGTGTCCTGGGTTTCAGGAAATGCTACAGTTCCAAGGGGAAACTAAATAAGTGGGTACGATAAACCATTAGCATTTTCCTATGCCATAATAATTGTTTTAATTTTTTTTAATTTTAAGAGTCTAATCCCCGAGTATTTACTGTTAGGGAAAAAAGGTGGTTTACAAGGATATGTGCCGTAGCCTGTCAACTTTGATCTAGGAGAAAATCAATGGTTTAATTGCTCCACTGATTCTTGTTAATCTACTTATTTCTATGCTAATCTAAAGATCAGATGTTATCATAAACTATGAAATGTTTCTTTGTGTTTTTGTGTTTTATATTCTATTTTATTTTGGGGTGGTTTTTGTTATTTACATTCTCTTTTTGTGGGAAAGAAATGGATTGTGGTCTTTTGACTTGCAGTATATCCATATAGTCTTCAGACCCCACAAGTTTATGGACTCAATAATTGTAGAAGAGAGAGCAAAACATAATGAAAACAAAAATTAACTTGGCCTAGAAATATGCAAGAGTGCTGGAAATGAATAAATGTTGTTGGAGTCTCTGTTCTCATTTAAAAAACCCCAAACAGATACTTCCCCCAATTTTTATAGCTCTATGCCATTCCTTTATCACTCATGCTATGCCTATAGACTAACACTCCATGTCCATATGGATATTCTCCATGATGTAAGATTATGTGCAGAACTGAACAAACAATGGATTGTTCATTTTAGTGGCTAAACCAAAGGTTTGGAAGAAGGTGATGTCAAAAAAGAACATTTATAGCTTTTTCATTAAGTGCAAGTTTCTTTCTGGTCTACCATTTTCTTAAAATGAAATGTCATTTGCTTTCAGACATCTTAGCTATGTTCAGACTTTTTATAGCATATTCAGAACTAAGCTTACTACTTATCAAAAACATTTCAACTCCCTGTAATACTTCTCATTCCCACTGTGTGACAAACCCATATTTGTGTATTTCACTGTTTTGCACCTCTAACATTTTCATACATGGAAACAGCTCATTCTTTTGCTTGCTCTCGCTCACTGGTCCATTTTAATGTTGTATCTTCTCCAAGATAACTTTGGAGTAACACAGCAAGGTACAACTAGTAATTTTATTTTTCTTTTTAATTATAATTTTTGTCCTAATTTGTTTGAATTGTATTCAACAGCATGTTAATATTTTTCCCTGTAGATTTATTGAGCTGTTGTTAGAAAAAGGAGATGAGGAAAAAATTTGCAACATTTTCTCATGTACTGTCTGCTTACAATAGTTCTTCTTGCGTGTTTTGATCTTCATGGCATGATGTGAGTTAGACTGTTGGAAAAAAATATATAATATTGCATGCCATATGTAATCAACTATCGTCCAATATCTTTCTATTTACTGGTGATGAAAGTACAACTGAGGAACATGATCAGTCAAAAAGCTATATATTTTTCTATGTAGTCCAACAAAAATATGCAATGAAATAAGACATAATTAAGATTTCTCATTTTATCTGAAATTTCATCTTTAAACATATCTTAAGCTGTTCATTAGGAGACATCATTTTGCTTTATACTGTACCTCCCTAGAGGGAGGACTGAATACCATTCTTGGAAACATCCGTCTCCAAATTCAATACTGATAGATTCAAACTCAGATTTTGGCAACCCTGTAATTTTGATGAAATGGGAAGGATAATATTTTGGATGTCCTCTCTTTTTCTTTGTTCAAAGTGTCTTCTAACATGCTTTTTTGTAAAATTACAGCTCAACATTCAAAAGTGAGAACATATTTTCCAATATGTTCTTCAATATATTTTTCTAATTAAATAGAGTTTTTATATTATATTTAAAGAATGTCTGGGTAAAATGAAACCTCTATGTTGCAACCTATGTGTGAACCTCTGGTTATTGGGGTTGTTGATGCTGGAGTTGTATTTTATGGTTAAAATGCACTGTATTTCTTGTCTTGAGTTAGTTTTTAGCTGGTGTAGGGGTTTTGGTCAGAATGAGTATGTACTCTGGAAACTTGATTTTTAGCAACACAATTTTGAATGGAAGTTTAGAATATTTAGTTTGATAATGCTATGCCAATGCCAGTATGTTAATTCTGAGAGGAATTTTATTTTTATCTCTGCCAAAGGCATTGGCAGAATCTCCATCATGATCATAAATGTAACCTGGTGTCCCTAAAAATGATACATAAACAAGGTCTTACTCCAAAAGGATAAAAATCATGGATATATGACTCTGTGTTCGGACTTTACAGCATTCACATCTGTTGAAATACAAGTTTTCATTAGGATTGTATATGGATCACATGTTTTATTTTAGGATAAACTAAGAAATTATTAATATTCTGAAATGCTGGTTTCTGTTATCTTTGAAGTGCTGTAGCTTTTCAAAAAACCTGCAACTGTAATTAATATTAAGTGCTAAATACAAATGACACAGTAAGACAGCATTGTCTTGATTAAAGGTAAAAGGAGGTAAAGGTGAGAAATATGATCAGTCACAAAGCCATGGATTTTCAAATGTCATTCTTCTGTATGGTGATAATATACCTCTTTCATATGCAGTGAAATATTTGAAAAATATTGTATCCTAATGACCCTGTCATTAAATAATTTAATTAATTTAATAATTAATTAATTAAATTTAATAATAATATCATTATTTAAGTTAATGAGTGACTTAAGGATGTCATTTAATTTTCCAGTGCATGGTTTCCAGTACATGGGGTTGAACGGTGATGAGGGAGTCAGACTCCTCTCCTACGTGTCCACTGAAAAAACAGAAGGCAATGGTCAGAAATTTAAAAAAGCAAACAAACAAATAAGCAAACAAACAAAAAAACCCCACCCCAAAACAACAAAACAAGCAATCAGAAAATTTCACTGAAACACAAGAAAACACTTTTTTTACCTTGAGGGTAGTCAAACACAAACACAAGTTGTCCAGAGGGTTTGTTGATTCACCATCTGTGGATATACTCAAAACCCAACTGGACATGGTCCTGCACAACCTGCTGTGGTAGAGTCTGCTGGAGCAGGGCCTTGGACTAGATGATCTTGAGACATGTCTGCCAACCTCAACTCTTCTGTGATTTTGTGATTTCCTACAATTTAGGAGAAGCTATTTTAGTGACTTTTGGTAGTATTTTCAGTCAAGTTTTATCGTATTATTTGGGAGAGATGTGAAAACTGCCTTAACCATCACAAATGATTCTGTCTTTTTTATTTTCACAAGAGTCCACTGCCCTACCAAAGGCTCTCTGCCACATGAATTCCCTGTACAAAGCGGCCATAGGTATTCAGGCATTCATGGCAACGCTGTTGTTTGTGAATTCCCTGGCACCTAACATGATCAGTTCAAATTGACAGTTTAAAATTAAAAAACAAAACAACAAGACAGACATCAATTTGTCACCAGTTTTCATTTATACCAATGCTCAGGGACTGTTTGAAAACTGAAAATTTAAGTCAGGTCCTGCAGGTAACCAACCTCATCACTTAATTTTTTTTTTTTTTTTTTTNCATTCTAAATATTTGAATTGTATTTTCATGCTGTGTTGTTGCTCTATTAAATACCGTAAGAGGAATTTCTGGGCTGTTCACACAATCAGAGCAGGGGTTTCTCTAATATCTTCAAAAATTTAAATGTCTTATAAAGGCTTTAAAAGTTTGCGCGTTGCATAAATGTTGTATAACTGATTTTTTTCAATTTAAAAAGTTCTTATTTTCCAGATAATTTCTTGCAGTTATGACCAGAATAAAGCCTGTAGCCTGTGTACTTTTCAACAGCTCACAGATCCCTTTTTAAGGAACATGCACAACATATACACTGGGGAAACAGTCATGCGGATGCTGAACTGAATTTTCTTCCAGGCATAACATCCTAACCTAGAAGCTCTGGGCAAGGCTAGTTTAAGACATGCATAGTGCACCATTAAAAGAGTGAGACCAAATAACATATGTTGGAAGCAGTAAATCACTGAAGTCATGGTGTATAATGACTAAACAAATAAAAAAGAGCATCCTTTGATTCAATTACAGTATTGATTTAAATGTCTTGTTGGTTCCAGTTGGAGATAATCCCAGGGAATGTCCTGCCCTCACTGATTTTGTGTGTGGAAATGGGAACTGCATAGAGTCTCAATTTGTCTGCGACTATAAACCAGACTGTGAAGACCTATCAGATGAAGCCGACTGCAGTAAGTATCTTTGTGTGCAGTAATGTAATCTCCAGTTAAAATTACAACTTTCAATTCCGTAGTATATTTTAGGTGAATTCGCACTGCTGCTCAGAAGATAATTACAGGCAGGTTGCTTGCTCCCCCAATACAGAAGCTCTGACATTTTCAGATTCTCAGAGACATTTACTGCAAAAACTGTTTAAGTGCGATTTAGTTGCAAAAGTGTGCCTTAGTCAAACCAAGGATTCAATATAAAAAACCCGACCCCCCAAAAAACCAGATTAAGGACTGAAAACAATTTAAAGAATAAAATCCATGGGTTACAATACAAATTAACTCTGAGAAGAAATGTAAACTCATTTATTAAGTTGAAAGCATGTTGAGCTGTCAATGTTGAATGAAAAATCTAAGCAAGCAAATTAATGCACAATAACATTTAGAGATGGTTCTGCTATAAAAAGAGATTATTTAAAAACAGGCCTGTCTTTCCTTTCAAATTAATACTGTCTTTGTGATCTGAATTGTGTCACTATTACATCTTCATTGTTCTTTCTCGCTTTCTTTCTTGTTCATCATTCTTGCTGCTACTGCAAATCTATGAAAATATTTTCTTGCTATTACTCCATTACAGACAAAATCCAGTCTCTTTATATTTTTTCAGTCCTAGTGAATGCTAGGATAAAGTTTGTCTGTAGGTATTCTCTGGTAATGCCGTCTGAGATGGAGGGACACAGCTCAAATTTGAAAATCTGGATCAAGTTAACAGGCTCTCCAGTTCGGACTTGAAACTCAAAAGCAGTAAAACATTATGCTTTTCTTCCTGCTCCATGTCTTTATTTGCAGTCACTGTCCAGATCAGACTTTTGGAGTAGGAAGCTTAAACATCCATATATACAGTTCAATAATCAGTCTAATTCTTAATCTTTGAGCTGGAGGGCCAAATTCTGCTACCATGCAGGTATGATCAAAAGTAACCTTGGTAGACAGAGAAAGTAAATGCAGTACATGCATCGATTCAATGTTCACATTGTGTTGAAGTTCAGGGACTCCATTGAAATCAACCAATACTTGGTGATCGCCTGAAAGTCAAAGGCATTGTCCCTTGCATGGGGTTGCTAAATGCTTTGATTGGAAAGGGTTACAAAAACAATGACCCTTTATTGGGTGATGTAAATTATATTGCTTTAGCCAGACAGCAGGCTTACAACTTGGAATACGTGTGAAGATGTCACCATAGGAGATTTAACTTTGAGTTTCTCCCTCTTTATTGTTTTCATAAAAGTAAATAGCAGTTCTGAAGTACATATGCAGAAGCGGTTGTCTGTTTCTGGTTTCTGTCTCCTGCGGTGCTTTGTGTTCCAGTGAATTTTGTGAGTCATATTCATGGAAATGAATCTGTGTGGAACAATAACTTTAAAAGATTAGCTTTTTTCAAGTAGATTCCGAGAAAAGATAGATTTTAAACAGATAATCTGTATTTCTTGTATGTAATATTTTTTCATGAGTTAGAAAAAGTAAGTGCAGCAAAATACTCTGTAAACTCACCCCTGTAACATTTTACAGACCTAACATAGACACGGTAAGTCTGAATTGCTGCCCAATGTAAACTATTCTGTAAAGATATGCAGAAAACCATCGAGGCACTTGATTTATTCTGCAAATATTGTTACAGGATATAGTAGCTTCATTGGGGGGTTCTGTGTTGTCTGGAAGAACTGTGATAGCATCAACTCTCTTTTCTTAGTCCGATAATAGATTGAAACATTTCAGGCCATAAATGACCTTGAATCACAGTAAAACAACAGTATTTGCTATACTGCAGAAAAGCTTTTCCAAGGGAAGAAAAAAAAATACTGATATTCACTTTAAATAAATAGAGTGAAATATCCTTTTATTGTAGATGGAAAGGCTATAGTTACATCAAAATGTTTTCAATCAGTCTTTAGTCTTGCTGTTGCTGCAGAACTGACAAAATACCAAGAATAGAGGAGAGATACCATAATCTGGCATACAGAATACCCAGATAAGCCTCAGGTATAATATTTCCCTATCTGCTATATCTTAGTTCAAACAAATGAGACCTTACATTTGGATAAACACACCTTTTCCCTGAGTGTATATCTTATAGATGGGAATAAACATTAGTGGGCACGTAATACCTTTTAGATATGGAAACCTCATTTTTTAACTAAAAGGAAACAAGAGGTGCTTAATCAGAAAAGAGAGTAGAACAGGTACAGAAAAAGCCCTTCACATTCTAACCTACCCCATCACAAGTGTTTACGGCCACATTTTTCTGCAATTTTTCTCCTTTTTTCTAAGCTCATGGTCCAAGCTTATTTCACGTTCTATTATGGTTTTAAACAAATGTAATGCAAAAGAAGTAAATGGACCATAATCTACTCAGCAATTCCTCTGTGCAGGATTTACAGATGAATCCGGATGAAATGAATTGTTTCAATGAAGACTGGTGGACTTTTTTTTTTTTTTTTTTAAATAAACTCATGGAAATTACTTATTCTATGCTTCATTCAGTCCAGTCAGGCAATCTTGCAAAATTTTCATTCTCTTTCAGTAGCCCACTGGAGGTACTGAGGTGAAAAAAGCACACATGAAAGCAGTTTCAATTTTCATGAATTGCAGCCAATTATGCACCCAGATTTGATTAATAGCAAACCTCAGTGTTGATGAACCAGCTAGAGAAGTACTTGAATTATTGAAATAAAAGCAATTTTTCGGATAAATGGAACAATCCTCTTCTGATGGCTTCTAAATAGGCTCTATTTACCCATAAAATAAAAAGCAGCCAGCATGTACAGATATGTCGGGTGATTAAATCTGTTCTTTTTATCTGTATCTTTTATACCTAGACAATGATACATAAATAATTGTATTTTAATGTTGCAGAATACTCCTCGATCAAGAAACACACTCTAAATCCTCAAATCCGTTTGAGGTTCTGAAATAGTCGCAGTCAGACCTCTTTCTAAAATGCACAACTGACTGTGATGTTTTAATAGTTCGGAAGCATTTTCCCAGAATCCTCTCAGAGGGGTAATCCTCTTTCTCACTTGACAATCGTGAAGCTGCCTCTTCTTTATTGCTAAGGAAAAGATATTTAAAAGCCAAAGAAGAGTTTGTGGTGTTATTTGATTCATCTCTACCATGGACTTTGTATAATTTTATTGATTAATTACTTTTCCAAAGTCGCCTGAAACATCAGAGGAACATCTAGAAATGGAAAGTTTAACAAAGATCTCATGAGTTTAGTCAGTGTCCTACTCACTAGAACTTCTCTCTCATCATAAAACTAGCTTCATGCATAACACTCCTAAGGATAAGACAACATATGCTCAAGAAAAACACCACTGTGGAAGTGGAGCCCAGTTTTGCTAGCTAATTGGCTGAGAATCATTCCATCCATTCACCTTGAATAGTAACTAAAGTTGGTGAAGTTATCATTTTTTCCTCAAGACTTACATGGGTATATATCTGTAATCATGTTTAAGGCTGTATATACCTGCTCAGGAAATGAAGGGTGATTTTTTTTTTCCTTACTGACTACTACATATTAGTTATAGTCAGTACATGTAACACAAGGAATCATAGCATTAGACAAACAGAATCCTTTCTAGCATGTACAGTAAGTTCATTATGGCCTTTTACATATAGAAGCTGAGATGTTAATTTACTTCTTGCTATATTTTCAGGTTACTACACAAGTATTCCTGGAAGCTGCAACTTTGAAAGACAAGATCAAGAATGGACCACTGAATGTGGATTAACTCAAGACCCTAGTGATGATTTTGACTGGGATATTAGCAACAGTGGTGTCACTGAGCAAATGGGTCCTGATACTGACCATACACCAGGTATTGGCATGTGTCCTACATCACTTTTGGGAAAATGAAATATTCACTGATTTAAAAAAAAACACCACCTGTGGATTAATGCTAAAATAATCTTCGTTGATCTTACTGTATATACAGACAAATCACAGTTCACAAAACACTTCCAAGAAGCATTTAAACTGTTGCCTGTTATATTAAAATTGCAGTAGAGGATATGTATCACAAAAAAGCAATATAAAAATGTATTAAATATTTTAACATACTAGGTCTTGTCATTCATACTATCTGTTAACTTAGTTCTGTTTGAACACAAACCCAAACAGCCTGGCATAGTAGCCTATTACCAACCTTTTTAATAATTGCTTCAACAGCACTGTAATTTTATAGATTGCTCTTTTTAGAGTGGTCCTGATTATATCATTCTTTATACTCCAGCTTGATGCATTTGTTTAGTAATTTCCTAGACAATGAGCTGCTAAATATAATGTGAAGATACTAATTAATCATCATATCTGGGACAAAACAGACCTCTTTCTAAAGGAGTATAACACGCCTGTACAGATGCAGTAACTGTCTCCAAGTCTGCAATGGTGTTATTAATTGAGTCTATTTGAAAACTTTTAAAGAACTAGAGATATGAAAATTTTAATAAAATAAAAGAGGATATATTTGGCAATACTCATGGGTCACTAAGATAATCCACCAGGTCTCGCTCAGAAATGCCATGACAGTGAATCCATGCATTGCTGAATGGTTGAAAACATTTGGATAAACAAAGGTGCAACTAATAGTCCAGCCACCCATTTCTCTTTGATCACCTGAGCACGCAGTGTAGAGTTTATATTATGTAGCACCTTGACTGAGACCATCCAATGACCCTGACTGTGCTGTAGTCAATCTCTGGAAGACCTTTTTGCATCGTAGGCATTTTTATAGGCAGCTCCATGAAAGTATCAGCTTTGTGCTTCCAATATCAGCTTGCACCCAGACAAAGCGACATTAGGACATCTCGCTAACCTCTCGCTAACTCCTGTTCAAGAACCAGTTTTTCTGAGAATCCAGCTTACTCTGATGTTATCTCTCCCTCTCCGAATCACCAGCTCTGCATTTTTCTCACCTTTCACTAATCTTTGTTGACTCCTTATAGAAGTCACTGGATTCAAATGAAATCCTTTCACGAAACCTTGCATGTCGATTCCCAATACTCACAGTTTCTGTTAATGTAACTGCAGTATGAATGACAAATTTCTGCCATACTAACATTCTGACTTTAAAAGTTGAATTCTCCGAAAGTGTAACTAGCTATGATAGTGCTCCTCTCTTTGTCAATATTTTGAATAATGTACTTTTCCTCGAGTGTGGTACCATCCTAATGAATTCTAGAAAAATATGCAATCATAAACTAGTCATTAAAGAATGGCTGAGGAGTAGTGAGTATGGATGCACATAATTAAGGTTCCTACCTAAGATCTTAGTTTAACTTATCTCTCTGACATCGGCTTTCCAGAAATATTATAGAAGTGTTTTCCTAGGTGGCCCTACAAGACGTTGCAGACAGATTACTACCAGAACACCTATTGATTGTTGGGAGAATGAAATTTATTGATTGGAAATTATAATTATCAATGTTGTGTAGACAGCAAGCTATAATTATATATGATATTATATAGGTATAATATAACATATTATATAGAGTATATAATATAATAAATCTAGATGGAATATTAATTTCCATCACAAATGTACCAATCTATTTAAGAATTGCTTAGCTTTCCTTTCCAGAAGCTTTAAAGGTTAGAAACCCTATTTTAATTCCCATCTAATCAGCAAAGCATAGGTAGTATTCAATGTATAAATATCACAATCTCTACTGTTTTTTACTTGAATTTGTGAACAGTGTGATCTCCAGGTTTTGACTCTTTCGGTGTTTTACATTTCCAAAATCAGTAGAGACATCTTATCAGCGTGTGGCTGTAACCGTTTCTGTCCTACTCATTTATCTTCCCTTTTCCTTTAGAAGATCCTGCACCTGCTGCAGGAACTGCACACCTGATCATGAGGGAATTGCTTATCTGCCACGAATCACAGTTTTTCATTTTAGAGGAAGCAGACATCTGTACTAGTTTGTGTTGCTGTTGCAGGCTGTAAATGCGGAAGTTCATTCCTCTTGGAAAGGGGCAGAGCAGACAGGTAGAGACAGAAACTATTGCAGCTGTCCCAGGCAAGCTGTTCCTTGCAGATCAGTAGTCTGACTTGCGTTCTTGCCGTACCTTTGATGCAGTGTGATGAAAAAACCATCACTAGCCCTTGGGTCTTCAAGGAGATTTTGTCTGCTTTTTTATTTCAGTTTCTCTCATTTAATCAGTGCTTCTTTGCTTCTGTGAAATTACCCAGCAATTGTAAGAAAAACAAAGTTAATAAAAAGCAAAGCAAAAGGAAAACAAAATCAGAGCAAATGTGTTTGCGAAATTACCCAGTTTTGTAATTTACTTGGAAATTAACTGGGCAAGAAATATTCACATTAACTACAGAGAAAAGGAACCACTTGTCAGAATTGCCAGCAGACAAGACTCAGATGACTTCTAATGTCCAGAAGTAACTACCACCCCATTCCTGACATGAATACAATTCCTTCTCATTCCAAACTCATTTCCTCTAATTACTAAACATTTGAATTCAATGTACAGACCATACATGCCATTATAGCAATATAATGAAGCCTGTGCTATTGTACCAACTTTGCATTAAGCATATTGGCAAAACATTATGTGGAGGAATTTCATATTGGTTTAAATATGTCTTATATTGCTTCATATAGCACAACTTAAATTGACATTACAGATTTCAGATGGATAGAAATGTTCATTTGAAAAAAATTTGCATGGGTTTAACACAACTAACTTATTGCATTGGTACAGTCTCTGGCATAAGATAAGCCCTGTGATTTGAAAAGAAGGACTTTTAGTGGTAAATAACAACTATGTTTCACCTGTTTCCCATTCTACAATCTGACCAGTGTGTAGCTTATGCAGGTCTCAAATTTAAAAATATTCCTTTCCATATATTTCCTTGTCAAATCGTTCTTTCTTGCTTAAAACCTGGACACTTTGAACCTTTTGCCACTGCAGCCGTGAGCAATTTAAATATTCAGAGGATGTAGCTAATCAAGTGCAGAACATTTCACCCTGAAAAACTTCAGCCAAATGCCGAAGCAATCTTGTTTAACTTTTACTATATATCATATATAATTTTGCCACATACAATAGACCAAGGAGCCAGGCACTATCCATTTTGGTTTACAAATATTTCTTTCCAGAATAGTAGTTAGTTCATTGAATGCTGCTTCTGTGCATCTGCCCCAAGACCATCACAATTGCTGCTCTCTTTACAATTGTACCTTTTAAAAGTTACATCCCACACAGACGCATAGATCATACACATTGTTCTTCACAAACGCATTCTTGAATTATTTTACTTTAATGCAGAATGAGATTGAAGAAACTTTAAATAGCAGAGCATGTGAAACTACACTCCTCGATTCAGCTGCAGAATATATGAGGGGTGGGTATACAGGGTGATATGAAGGCATCGAGTTTATTTTTAAGGATTTGAGAATTTATTTCCATAAGAAAGAGGAACTGGTATAGTACAGATGCACAATTTAGACAAGTTCATCCATAATTTAATTCAAAGTCTCCATCCACTGGAATATCCATCTTCTTTACAAAACATTCATTAATATTTCTTAAAAAAAAAAGGCAAAACATTGTCCAAATTGTCAGGGAATTAATCTTTTCAGATACATCACTTTTTAACCAGCTGTTTACAGAGGGGCTTAGAAGAGCTCATATGGGTCTGGCTGGTCTACTGTTATGATTCTGATCATGTTTTACATGTCTTGTGTCCCTTAAAAAAAGCTAGGATACATTTCTTAGATTAAAAATTCTGAACTTTTTTCTCGTGAGAATACTAAGTGTGACCTTCAACAGTGTCAACAGAAAAAAAAAAAAAAAAAAAGAAAGTTTATCTTATCTGAATAACTGAGGTATTCTGAAGGTTTGAAAATAGAGTTTTGAGGGAGCTTACTTAAAAAGTTCTTGCTGAAATAAAGCTTAGTAAACAGCCTTATTAATTCTGTTACTTGTACCTTACTAATGTGATCCATCATTTCACACATTTATGTAAGTAAGGGAAAGGCAGGACTGAATGGCTGACTTTCTGAAAACTATTAAATAAGAGCTGGGTGGTTTGTGACAGTAATGTTTGGAGTTCATACGCAGAGGCTCCTACTTGTTGACTTCTGCAAGAGCTGGAGGTGTGGTATAGTGGAGAGATATCACAGTTTAGAAGACACTCTTTACAGACAGGGACCAAAGGTATGTTTGCACGTACAGAGTCTTTCTACTTTATATTTGTATTTCATTATGTGCTTGAGGTCAGCTTCCCAGACAACCCAAAGGTGTCGTATGCGTGACCTCTGCAGAGAGCAGTGCATGAGCACACCAAGCCACAGCTCTACATTAACTCTGCAATATAGGTAGGACACTCATGCCTCTCATGAGCTAGAATGCCCCTTCCACAAGAGGAAAGCAAGGATGCTTACTAGCAGGGCTGTCGTTCTTTTCAGAGTGCAGGCTGTCTACATGGCCACGTCTAGAGCATATTCCATCACAGGAGAACCATCTGAAGGGGATAGCTTGGTCATAGTGCCCTCTATGGCCTTTAGCTTACATAAAAAATGTATTTTTACGCTCCTCTTTTGACAGCAAAGCTATTTGGTAGGTAAAACTAATTAAGAAGCCTTACGAGCCTGCCCAGACCTGCTGTCTATGAGCTCAGAGCTTCATCTACAGTGGCTATTGCCACACGGTGTGGGTAAAGAGGACTTACGGATTTCATCCGCTGATGCTTATTTATTGAACATATATAGAACACATGTTCCTTTTCTGAGATAAGTGAAGGTGGTTCATCCACCAAGTTGTAGCCAGTAATAGGTCCTTATCAGCATGTGATGCTTCTTGATTCATAATCAGTATGAGACCCATGTCCCTATCTTGTGCTTAATTTATCAACAATCACAATCAGGTTATTACAGCATTGGTTACAATGGTAACACCTGTGCACAATTATAAGTACAAAGCATAGAATTACTGCTTTTAGATATTCTGGCCCCTCCAACAGTCCTCATCTCTGTCTCCCATAAGATGTACCTCCAGGATCTTCTCCATCAGTGCCTGACAGCTGGAGGGTCCATTCTGATCACCAGGACAGATGTTGGTGGTAACTGTGGCTCTTGATGAAGTGCAACCCCCTTAAATCACTGAGCCCTTAATGTCACAGTCCACATGAGGGTAGTCATAAGTCAGGCAGTGCACCTTCAAGAACGAACACAATTGTGCCCATCTTTCCACCCATGGGCTGAGGCCTGAGGCAAACGTACACAGATCATATTGCCAGATTTATTTCACCTTTGGAAACACTATTGATAGGTTAGTGAGGCTTATTGATAGGGAAGAAGTAATCATAATTCACTCCTAGGGCAGAGGTCAACTTGGTTATCCCAAAGGGTGTCCGGTGGAACCACATGAAGGTATGACCTCTGCAGCTCATCTTAGTGACTATGATCCCACTCTCTTAAGAGAGTCACAGTTACTTCCACCTGCAGCCCACTGTTGCAACTACTCTGTACTTGAGGCTCACCAAATAGCAGGATGTGCCCAGCCAGCTGCACCCCATTTAAGCAGGTCTTAACACAACCCTCAGCCTAACAGGAGTAAAAAAACAAGCCAGAGTTACGAAAGTGAAGGAGATTCTGACAGGTGTTGCTTCTTTTGGGTTCAGAAAGAAGTTGTCTACTAAGGTTTTCTGGGTATTGCTGCTCAGGACAGCCCCAACAGGTGCCTTTCTCTTTGTGAAAAATCTGTTCTCTTCACCATGGTAGGTTTTGTCATACTCTTCTCTGCATGCAGGACCAAACCTTGCTTTTACCATAGCAGATAGAATTAAAATGATGATAAAGAATGGGTTACTACTAGTTAATAAAAAAATAAATAAATAAAAACAACAAAAAACACCCAAAACAAGTCAATGGCATGTTTTGCCTATTCAACCACTTGGTTTTGGGGGCATGTGGTTATTTTAGGTGGTAGGTCCCTTTTGGGGTGTAACAGGGTAGCATCTTTTTCTGCTTGGAACTAAATGATCATAGAAT
>VZSF01001230.1:368-24816 GCA_013398295.1 Chionis minor
CCCCCCCCCCAAAAGCTTCCGGGTCGCGCTCGCTGCGGCGACGGGCCCCGCTTCCGGTTGCCCCGGAAGTTCCGCAGGCTGATTCGGTGCGCGGCGGCGGCGGCGGAGGCAGTGGCGCGGCTTCCAGCCCGGCCCAGCCATGGCGGATGTGACAGCGCGGAGCCTGCAGTACGAATACAAGGCGGTGAGTGCGGCCTCCCGCGCCTCACCGGACCCCCTCCGGTGCCGCTAACCCCGGGGGTGCCTCTGAACCCCACGTCGGGCTGTAGCGGCCCCGCTTCTCCCCGTGAAAGCGGTCTGCCTGAGGGAGAATTCGGTGTAGCAGCGCTTTGCCGGCGGCGGGAGGAGGTTTCTGAAGACTAAAATCCTCTTTTTGGGTTTTTTCCCGGGTTTTTTCCTCCTTAAAGCGGGGCTTTCCGGGTACCGAGAGGTAACCGGGCACCTGGGTGAGGAGCGTGCTGAATCGCACCTGGTGAGGGGGTTAAATAACCAACCCCCCCCACCCCCCGGTTAATTAAAACAGGAATTATTTGTGCCTCGAGCAACGCGGAGCATGTGATATGAAACAGATTTATGCATGCTTCTTCTTTCTTCTTCCAGAACTCCAATCTCGTCCTCCAAGCCGATCGCTCGCTCATCGACCGGACCCGGCGGGATGAGCCGACTGGGGAAGTCCTGTCCTTGGTGGGCAAACTGGATGGGACCCGCATGGGGGACAAGGCCCAGAGAACCAAACCCCAGATGCAGGAGGAGAGACGAGCAAAGTGAGTGCGAGCTCAGAGCCCCAGCTCTGTGTCGGCCTGAAGAACCCTCTGGGCAATTTGTTTTTTTCCTTCTTGTCTTGGAATCACGCAGCCTGGCTTTGGTTTGGTGCGAGAAAGGGGGTAGAATTCAGTGGCGTTGGGAATATTTTTGTAGGAGAAAAGGTTTTGGTGGCGCGAGCGCAGGGCTGCGGACTAAAAACTGCCAATGAGGAAGATGCGGAGACGCTGTCTTCTTCATTTGGATTCGCTCACTCCATGTCAAGAAACTAGAATTGCAGTGAAAACTTAAAAAACGTCCATTTTACCCGCTTTATTTTGCAAATAAAAGAGACCAGCTCAGTTTGAAGTAGCAGGAGCAGGGCTGTCACGCGGGGCTGACCCAATTGCTCTCCTTCCCGCCCCTCTTTCCAGGAGAAGGAAGCGTGACGAGGACCGACACGACATCAACAAGATGAAGGGTTACACCCTGCTTTCCGAGGGCATCGACGAGATGGTGGGCATCATCTACAAACCCAAAACCAAGGAGACCCGGGAGACCTATGAGGTGTTGCTGAGCTTCATCCAGGCGGCTCTCGGGGACCAGGTGAGGTTGGGGATGCCTCAGGATGGGCGTCCCTGCTCCGGCAGAGGATTCGAAGCCTGTAAGATCCGTTCCTTGGATGTTTAAATCCTTCCTTGTAATCCCATGGGATGGGTTCGCTCCGTTGGTGCTGGTTTTTGGGCTCGGGGACATCGTGATACAGTCTTTGTTGTGCGGGTGGCCTTTTGGTGCCTACATGAGGGTCCTGAAATAGAAGGGACTGACCCTGTACCCTTCACAGAGCAAATTTCTTCTCCGGGTGACGCGTTATTCTTTTCACAGCCACGTGACATCCTCTGCGGAGCTGCTGACGAGGTCCTGGCGGTGCTGAAGAATGAGAAGCTGCGCGATAAGGAGAGGCGAAAGGAGATCGATCTGCTGCTGGGACAGACCGACGACACCCGGTACCACGTGCTGGTGAACCTGGGGAAGAAGATCACGGATTACGGTGGAGATAAGGAAATCCAGAACATGGGTACGGCAAGGCATTGTCCTGGGCTGCGGCTTCAGGGATGGGGCTGGCAGAAAGTTGGGTCACTGGTGCCAAACCCAGCTTTATTGTGGGGTGGTGTTTACACATGGAGAAACCAGGAAAAAAAAAACATTTGGCAAATTTTCAAGCCCCCAAACCACACCCTTTTCATCTTTTGGATGTGCGGAGGCGTGGGTGGGCGTGTGGAGCTGTGAACCTTGCACGTGGCGCCCAGATTTTCTGACGAATTGACTCCGCTCTCCCTTGCAGATGACAATATCGATGAGACGTACGGGGTGAACGTGCAGTTTGAATCCGATGAGGAGGTAGGAGATGAGAGGCTGCAGGCTGGCAGCGGAGTCTCCGCCTTGTCCCCTTGCTCCCAACTGCTCCGCAGGGGCTGCCTGCATCCTGTTTTACTCTGTCATGTTGGGAAGTGGGCGTTGGCTCGGGCTGGGATGTCTCTGCCAGGGAGGAGAAGCCGGATTATTTTAGATATGGCTTCCTGACTGGGGGAGGATTTGTTGATTATCTTGCTGATCCGAGGCTTATCATGAGTCAGTATGATGGAAAACAGATGGTGATATTTAGATCTCGTGGGGAAACTTGACAGATCGAGAGGAAGAGAGGCATTTAAACGTGCTGGTTGGAAGTGTTTCATAGAAGCGCTCCCTGGGATTGTGTTTTGGAAAAGGCTGAGAGATTGATGAGAGAGACAAATAGGAGATTGTTGGAGGAGTCGCTGGCAAAACCTCTCTGTAGAGAGTAGAAATAATCTTATCGCGTGGTGCTTTACCTGAAGAGCAGCATTATGTTCCTGTTAACAGCACAAGGCAGGCTGCTTCCCCTCAGGAAGGAGTTGCCAGATTATTAATTTCTGTTGAGGAAAAGCTTCTCTTTGATGTTGTCAAAAGCTGCTTACCGGAACTTTTCTCTCAACAGGAAGGCGATGAGGACATTTATGGCGAAGTGCGTGATGAGGCGTCCGATGATGACATGGAGGGAGACGAAGCCGTTGTCCGTTGCACCCTCTCAGCCAACGTGAGTCACCAAGGAGCGCATGAAGCATGGTTTTGGGCTTGTCTGGAGGACGGTCAGGGACCCTGTTGGTCTGTGGATGGAGTTAAGGTCGTTTGTGGGCGGAGAGGAGCCTTGAAGCTGTTGTCTGGTGGAGGCCAAAATGAACGTTAATAAAATTAAGAAGTCTGGCAGCTGCGTGGCTGCATCTGCTGGTTCTCTGCTCCTCCTCCTGTGTAGAGAGGCCCCAGCCACTCGCTCCACCACACAAAGGTCGCGTGCCTGCTTTCCTCTCGCAGGAAGATAATGGGTTTTTTGTGGGTTTTTTCTTAAAGCTTGTGGCTTCGGGTGAGCTGATGAGTTCAAAGAAGAAGGACCTGCACCCTCGAGACATCGACGCCTTTTGGCTCCAGCGGCAGCTGAGCCGCTTCTACGATGATGCCATTGTTTCCCAGAAGAAGGCGGATGAAGTGCTGGAGATCTTGAAGGTCAGTTGGCTACCCCATCCGCAGGATCGCAGCGGTCTCAGAATACCTCTCTGGAAGACAAGAATTTGCCCCAACAGCTCCTTTCCTACGTTTGTGCAAATTAAACACAATTGTGGCTGTGCCACGTTTGCCAACAGGTTAGATAAGTGCTGGACTAGGTTAGGCGTAGTCTTGATTTGCAAAGAAGTCTTTTTAAAAGGGAAAGATGATTGGGTTTTTGTCAGCGTTTGCAGGGAGGTCGTTGTAAATTGGGTCTGTTTCCCTGCTAATTTTGGTGTTGATGCTCATCTGTGCTGGGCGTGGTGACTCACCGGGGAAGAAGGGGAGTCAGACAGGATGGGATTTTTATCTGCGGTCTAAATCGGGTACCTTGTCTTGTGTGTAGCTGCAGTTTATCATAAGTCATGGAATGGTTTAAGTTGGAAGGGACCCTAAAGCTCATCTGGTTCCACCCCCTGCCCTGGGCAGGGACACCTCCCGCTATTCCAGGCTGCTCCAAGCCCCGTCCAACCTAGCCTTGAACCTTGAACCAGGGATGCGGCAGCCACAGTTCCTCTGGGCAACCCTGGCCAGGCGCTCCCCACCCTCACAGCCAGGAATTCCTTCCCAATATCTCATCTAAATCTCCCCTCTTCCAGTTTAAAGCCGTTAACCCTCATCCTGTAGCTCCACCCCCGGATCCCGAGTCCCTCCCCAGCTTTCCTGGAGCCTCTTGAGGGACTGGAAGGTCTCCCCGGAGCCTTCTCTTCTCCCAGCTGAACCCCCCCCAGCTCTCCCAGCCTGTCCTCCCAGCAGAGGGGCTCCAGCCCTCCCGGCATCTCCGGGGCCTCCTCCGGCCCCGCTCCAACAGCTCCATGTCCTCCTGCTGTTGGCACCCCCGGAGCTGGACCCAGGATTCCAGGTGGGGTCTCCCCCGAGCGGAGCAGAGGGGCAGAATCCCCCCCCTCACCCTCTGCCCCCGCTGTGGGGATGCAGCCCAGGGGTGGGGGGGTTCTGGGCTGCCAGCGCTCGGTGCCGGCTCCTGGGGAGCTTCTCTCCCCACAACAGCCCCAGTCCCTCTCCTGGGGGCTGCTCCAGCCATTCCCCGCCCACTTCACTTGGGATCAGCTCTGTCCAAAGCAGGGATTCTTGTGTCTTAACTCCGGGGCACAGAAGTAACCAGATATTCCCCATTTTTTTTCTCCTCCCAGACTGCAAGCGATGACCGGGAATGTGAGAACCAGCTTGTTCTGCTCCTGGGCTTTAACACCTTCGACTTCATTAAAGTCCTGCGGCAGCACCGGATGATGAGTCAGTGACGTTCACTTTAACCATCCCACCGTGCTGTTTCCCTGCTGTTTGATGTGATTGTAGTACAACCCGGGGCTTTTTAACCACCATCGGTGTTGCTGTGTGAAACTTGGGCCCTGGTTATTTGCTCCCTTCTTTTGGTTCAACCCTTAACCTCACTTTAATGCCTTAATTTTCTTCCACCAGTCCTGTACTGCACTTTGCTGGCCAGTGCACAAAGTGAAGCTGAAAAAGAAAGGATAATGGGGAAGATGGAAGCAGATCCCGAGCTGTCGAAGTTCCTGTATCAGCTGCATGAGACGGAGAAGGAGGATCTCATCCGGGTAAGGCTAGAGGGAACCTCAGGCAGGACAAGAGGAGGAATTGTGTGATCCTCGCCGCTGTCTGCGGTCGCCGTTGGGTTGTGTGTTTTGTTTGCTGTTCGTGAGAGAGGAGCCTGCTGACTCAGCTGGGATCTTGAAACCATGGGAAACGTTGCTTAGGCGATGGCTGAGACTCAGCTGAGAGGGCGATATATTTACCACTTCTTATTTTTTGAGTCACTCGGATGTCTGCTTTCCCAGGAAAATGTCAGTATATGCAAGTTTCACATTTTGGTGCTGGTCTTAACTGTCTTGTAACCGCACCGTTTCACCTCTGGGCCTCCCTTATGTGAGGCTCAGTGCAATAAAACACCCTGGTCACCTGTGACCAGCGCCTAATTACCTGGGCTTGGAATGTGCCACTCGACAGGTTTATTGGCTGCAGTGCTGGCTCTGCCTGGCCCTTGGCGGCCAGCAGTTCTGTGACCCATTTGGGTATTGTTTTTTGGGGGATTAATACCATATTCCTTCTTTGTTGCTAGAAATAAACCCCTTGTTATGTTGATGTGAGGGGCCAGTTTGGTGTCTCTGTGTTTGAGGAGCACTGCTGGCGTGCAGCGGGCTGGGCTTTTGCTGGGGCACTGCAGGTTTGTGTGTCTCCACGCCCTGCTTCCTTTCATCTGCTCTTTTGGAAGGCAGGTTTATGTCCTGGCCTTGGGGTCACTGGTTTCCACTGACAGAAATTACTGGCTCTGGTTATGTGAATGCCTGTGCTCGAAAGAAATTGCGGTGTGTGGCGCTCTGGCCGTGCGGACTCGCAGGTTGCAGAGCCGTGCGTGACCCGAGAGCCTGGCAGTCCACGGAGAAGGTTCGGCAGCTCTTCCCCGGGGCTGAATTCTCATCTCTTCTCACAGGAGGAGCGCTCTCGCCGCGAGCGTGTTCGTCAGTCCCGGATGGATACTGACTTGGAGACCATGGATCTGGACCAAGGAGGAGAGGTAAAACTCTTTGGAGTCATCTGTTCCTAGCCCTCCTGACAAGCACCCTCAGTAAATGCAAAGAGAGTATTTGAAGAGACGTGGGCAGGAAAATACCAAGAATAAGCCCCTGATGTGCTGTAGAGGCACTTGCCAGTTGCAAGCAGTTGGTTCTCCTTCAGTCCCAGGGTGAAAATGGCAGAAGAGCGTGGCTCTCTGATCCCCGCCCCTTTCCGTTTGCTGTTTCCAGGCACTGGCTCCCCGGCAGGTGCTGGACTTGGAGGATCTGGTCTTTGCCCAAGGTAGTCACTTCATGGCCAACAAGCGATGCCAGCTCCCCGACGGCTCCTTCCGCAGGCAGCGCAAGGGCTACGAGGAGGTGCACGTGCCTGCCCTGAAGCCAAAGCCCTTTGGCTCCGAAGAGGTGGGTGACCTGCTTTGTTCCCTCTTAATTAGCACTGGGTGTGTTGGGTGATGGGATGGCTGGTGTCATCTACCTGGACTTCTGTACGCCCTTTGACGTGGTCCTTCATGACATTGTCTCTCCAATATAGAGAAAAGGGATTTGACGGGTGCATGAGGAATTGGTTGGATGGTCACATCCAGAGGGTGGTGGTCAACGGCTCAATGTCCAGATGGAGATTGGTGACAAGTGGTGTCCCTCAGGAGTCGCTAGTGGGACCAGCACTGTTCAATATCTTCATCAATGACACAGACAGTGGGATCAAGGGCACCCTCAGCAATTTGTGGGTGACATGAAGCTGAGTGGCGTGGTTGATACGCCTGAGGGATGGGATGGCATCCAGAGGGACCTGGACAGGCTGGAGAGGTGGCCCCGTGCCGACCTCATGGAGTTCAACCATACCAAAGTGCAAGGTCCTGCGCGGGGGTTGGGGCAATCCTGGCTGGGCGGGGAATAGCTGGAGCAGCCCCCAGGAGAGGGACTGGGGGTGCTGGGGGGGGAGAAGCTCCCCAGGAGCCGGCACCGTGTGCTGGCAGCCCAGAACCCCCCCACCCCTGGGCTGCATCCCCACAGCGGGGGCAGAGGGCGAGGGGGGGATTCTGCCCCTCTGCTCCGCTCGGGGGAGACCCCACCTGGAATCCTGGGTCCAGCTCCGGGGGTGCCAACAGCAGGAGGACACGGAGCTGTTGGAGCGGGGCCGGAGGAGGCCCCGGAGATGCCGGGAGGGCTGGAGCCCCTCTGCTGGGAGGACAGGCTGGGAGAGCTGGGGGGGTTCAGCTGGGAGAAGAGAAGGCTCCGGGGAGACCTTCCAGTCCCTCAAGAGGCTCCAGGAAAGCTGGGGAGGGACTCGGGATCCGGGGGTGGAGCCATAGGATGAGGGGTAACGGTTTTAAATTGGAAGAGGGGAGATTTAGATGAGATACTGGGGAGAAATTCTTTCCTGTGTGGGTGGTGAGAGCCTGGCTGGGGTTGCCCGGAGAGGTGGGAGATGCCTGGAAACATTCAAGGCCAGGTTGGATGGGGCTCGGAGAAACCTGATCTAGTTGGAGACGTCCCTGTTTGTGTTAGGGGGGTTGGACTAGGTGGCCTGTAAAGGTCCCTTCCAACCCAAACCTTTCTAGATTCTATGAGTTGTTGCCAATACTGAGACAGCTACTTCTTGCGGCTCAGCAGGCTTTGATGTGGCTGTGATGCCCTCTCGGATTTCTTGGAGAACTGTTATTTTAAGCTAAGGGATTTCGCATGGCTGAAGAGGGTTCCTGATTTCTAGTTTCTCACTTCTGGAGTGCATTTTCCTTGTTGGCGGCTTCTCTCTCGGGGCTCCCCTGCCCCGTTTGGCTGCGTTGCTGAGCCCTCAGCTCTGCTCTTGCTGCCTCCTTTGCTGTGATGCTCGGAGCGGGCCAGAGGTCTGGCTGATTCATCGCGTGCCTTGTGATAAATTGCCTCTTTTGATCAGCGCTGGCAGCGGAAACGTGGTCTGATCTGTCCCATCGTGAGCACGTGGTGGGGATTTGCTTTTCTGATGGTGTAGCCAACTATGACTTGTACTCGTTGGAGTGCACGGGCCGCTAATGAGCCTCGTTTGATCTCTTCCTAATCTGCTCCGCCATCCCTGGGCACGGGGCTTCTCTTCTGGCCATCTGGAGACAACATGACCCTGTTACTTCCCAGGGTGTCTCTGAGGTCTCACATATGCCCTGCAGCCTGCGAGGTACTGAAACAAAAGCATCGAGCTTGATTTTTTTTTTTTTTTTCTTTTCCCCCCACTTTTCAGCAATTGGTTTCTGTGGAAAAGTTGCCCAAATACGCCCAGGCTGGATTCGAGGGATTTAAAACGCTGAACCGTATTCAAAGCAAACTCTACCGTGCTGCGCTGGAGTCGGATGAGAACTTGCTGCTGTGCGCTCCTACGGTAGGGATCCTGTTATTCCTCCGGGACGGGGAATCCAGAAGGGTGATCTGTTTGGGTGGAGAACGCTGGCTGCTGCGGGCGAACCTTTATTCTGGAGAAGACACGAATTTGATGGGACCGGTTCTCTTTTGTGTTCCAGGGTGCTGGGAAGACAAACGTGGCGCTCATGTGCATGCTGCGAGAAATAGGGAAGCACATTAATATCGATGGAACCATCAATGTGGACGACTTCAAGATTATCTACATCGCGCCCATGAGGTCCTTGGTGCAGGAGATGGTGGGCAGCTTCGGGAAGGTAAGGAGAGGTTTGGTCCTGCCCCTACTTCAACTGTAGGTTGGGGAAGATGAGCCTTATTGCGATGGGTTCCTTATGTTACGCTTACGGAAGGATATAAGCTATGGGAGAAACTTGTTGGGAGAGGATGAGTTTGGGTTGTGCCTGGAATCTCTGCTCGTGTAATTTGCACCCGCTGGGCTCTGAGTGTGTGCCCGTACGGGCTTTGGATGTCAGTGTAGGCTATGAAATCCACGCGTTTCTTCCAGCACTGAAATGGGACAAGTATGAAGCTGTTTGTGAGCGTTTTGGGGCTGCGGTGCTCTAGCGCTGCCCTGGGAAGTGGGTGTCTGTCCAGCTTAACCGCCTGTGGGCTTCCTCCTAGCGCCTGGCGACTTACGGCATCAACGTGGCTGAGCTGACGGGGGATCACCAGCTGTGCAAGGAGGAAATCAGCGCCACCCAGATCATCGTCTGCACCCCGGAGAAGTGGGACATCATCACCCGCAAGGGAGGAGAGCGCACCTACACCCAACTGGTGCGGCTGGTCATCCTGGTGAGCAGTGCCGGTGCCTCCAAAGCCCTGTGGTGGAGGAGGGGGGGCGCGATGAGGGGCACTGTGTCTTTTGGCGTTGCGGTTCCCGAGCGTGCGTTACTGGCTGAAGATGTCTCTGGTGCTTGGTTCGGAGAACCTCGGGCTTTGAGCTGTGGGATGAGTGGGGAGGAGGAGGAGTGGCTGGAAAGCTGCTCAGCAGAAAGGGATCCAGCAGTCCTAGTGGACAGTTGGCTGAACATGAGCCAGCAGTGTGCCCAGGTGGCCAAGAGGCTGATGGCATCTTGGCTTGTATCAGGAATAGCGTGGCCAGCAGGAGCAGGGCAGTGATCGTGCCCCTGTACTCGGCACTGGTGAGGTCACAGCTCGAGTGCTGTGTTCAGTTTTGGGTGTCACAGCACAGGAGAGACATTGAGGTGCTGGAGCGTGTCCAGAGAAGGACAACGGAGCTGGTGAGGAGTCTGGAAAACACGTCTCATGAGGAGCGGCTGAGGGAGTTGGCATTGTTTAGCCTGGAGGAAAGGAGGCTGAGGGGAGACCTTATCACTCTCTACAGTGACCTCAGTAACCAGCGATAGGACAAGAGGAAAAATGGGTTCAAGTGGCGCCAGGGGAGGTTTAGGCTGGGCATTAGGAAAAATTTTGTTACCGAAAGAATTCTCAAACATTGGAATAAGCTGTTCAGGGAGGTGGTTGAGTCGCCATCCCTGGATGTGTTTAAAAGCTGTGTAGCTGTGGTGCTTAGAGACATGGTTTAGTGGTGGAGCTGGTAAAGTAGGGTCAATGGTGGGACTCAGTGATCTTAAAGGTCTTTTCCAACCTATGATTCTATGATTCGATCATTCGATCATTCTGCCTTAGTCCACGGAAGCAGGTCTGCTAAGAAACGAAAACAAAAATGGGTAAATAGAGCCATTTTGGAGCGGGGATTAACTCTGTTCCCATTTAATCTCTTTAGGATGAGATACACCTACTGCATGATGACCGAGGACCCGTCCTGGAGTCCTTGGTAGCCAGAGCCATCCGCAACATCGAGATGACTCAGGAGGACGTGAGGCTCGTTGGCTTGAGCGCCACGCTCCCCAACTACGAGGACGTGGCTACATTCCTGAGAGTGGACCCGGCCAAAGGCTTGTTCTATTTTGATAACAGGTACCGTGGAAAGCTGAGAGAGATCTTTACGACCAGGTGGTGGGTAGCCGTTGAGAGCTGGGGAAGACCTGCCTCCCATGGAGGCAGTTGAGTGTTTACCTGTTGGATGGTGCCAGGGTCTCACTGGGCCTTCAGCCTGCTCTCAACATGCATTTATTTGCTCTTAGATGTGCCGGCAAGCGCATGTTCAGGACTAGAGCAGTTAAATACAGCCTCACAATGTGTGCCGTGGTTCCTATGTTGTCATACCTGCAAGAAGATGCTTTAGAGAAAGCAGATAAACTCCGCTGTACCTGTATGCTGCAGAAGCTGTTTGAAGGAACCCTAAAATAGGATTATGGTAGTTCCTGAAACATCATTTTTTGCTCCCTGAGTGTGTGCGTAGCAAATGCATTCCAGGAAATAGGAATACGTGTTACTGTCTCCTGCTGTTTAAACTATCCGGGCAGAAGTGGAGCCGTCATATCTCCGAGTACATTGAGGCACAGAGGAAGCGTATTGAACCTGGTAGCACGAAACACAGGGTGCCTTTTGATCAGGGTTTCTCCATTCTTCTGCTCTTTTAGAGACTTGGTTTTTTCTTTTCCCTGCAGCTTCCGACCGGTGCCCCTAGAGCAGACCTATGTGGGTATTACAGAGAAGAAAGCGATCAAACGCTTCCAGATAATGAATGAGATCGTTTATGAGAAGATTATGGAGCACGCTGGAAAGAACCAGGTTTGACGCTTTATTTTATTGTTCCTGACAGGCTTAATCCTGGTGCTTGTCTGTTGCTGGTGAGACCCTTTTGAGTTGCTGTCGCTGCAGAAACGCTGCAGTGGAGGAGAGGGTGGGTTTGGGTGGTCGGTGGCAGCTGGGAGAGGAAGGAACACGGCTTTTCTCTCTATGCCAGCTGTCTGATTAACGTGTGACCTGTCTTTTTTAGGATGGGGGAGTTTTGGTGATGCTGCCCTGTTAGATCAGCAGCTCTGCGTGCGGTTCGCAGGGCATTTGGACTAATTCTAGATCTCTGACCACCAGGAGTGGGTTGGGTGAAGCACCTTTGCCTGCCGGAGGTGATTCCTCTCTCAGCGATGGTACTGTGTGCTTCTTTAACAGGTGCTGGTGTTCGTTCACTCCAGGAAGGAAACCGGGAAGACTGCCCGGGCAATCAGGGATATGTGCCTGGAGAAAGATACCCTGGGCCTCTTCTTGCGGGAGGGTTCAGCCTCCACCGAGGTCCTGAGGACGGAAGCTGAGCAGTGCAAGGTAACTGCCCGGCCGGGGCCATTATCCCACCGCGACAGCAGGATCGCAGCTGCAGAGATGCTGCCGGTTTGGTGCAGTTTCGCAGCTTTCCTTCGAGGATATGCGCTACCTTCTGTTGCTTCTCTTCCCCCTGGTGTTAACTTGGCTCGGGTAGAAAAACTAGAGCTTGGTGGTTTTTTCTGCTGCAGAACCTGGAGCTGAAAGATCTCCTTCCTTACGGCTTCGCCATTCACCACGCTGGGATGACACGAGTGGACCGGACACTGGTGGAGGATCTGTTTGCTGACAAGCACATTCAGGTGAGCCTCGCTTCCCAGGAGGAATCGCTGTGTTTGGGGCAGGTACTTCACAAGAAATGCTTGAGCCCTGTTTTCCAATTTGCGCAAAATCAAGAGGATGGAGTGCAGCCGACCCCCGCCACTGAAGCTGGCGCCCCATGAAGGCAGCCTTGATTTTTATGTAAAAAAGAGAAACTAAAAGCACATGGCCAGGTGTGGAGAGGGCAAAAACCGCTCCCCTAGTTTGTCCCAGAGCAGGCTATCTCCTCCACAGTTGCCGCTTTGGCAAAACCCCATCCAAGCAAGTTCCTGGCTGTGTTATGAATGGAAGGCAAAGGATTTTCTCTGGGTCATGCAGCGAACTGGGAAATTTGAGCAAAGAACTTGCTGTTTATCTGACCTTCCTCTGCTGAGGTGTCGAGACGGTCACAGTTCTTAGACTTTATCCCTTTTGTGCGTGTGTCTAATGTCGGGACCAGCGTTCTAGATCCCTTTTTTCCCTAGGAAGAGGCTTCTACCTGACTTTGATCCCTGTTTTGCTCCTGCAGGTGCTGGTCTCCACAGCCACGCTGGCCTGGGGTGTAAATCTCCCTGCTCACACCGTCATCATCAAGGGGACGCAGGTCTACAGCCCCGAGAAGGGGCGCTGGACTGAGCTGGGGGCTCTGGACATCCTGCAGGTGAAATTCTGATAACAAAGGTGCTGCTGGGACCTGGGGCAGGATTTCTCCCGTTGAGGCACATCCGAGCTCTGCTTTTGTATTTTCTCAAAGCGGTCGCTCCCTGTTCCCTCCTTGTCAGACTGTCTTGGCTGTTGCGGGAGCAGCCCTGCTGTGAGGGCAGAGGAGAAGCAGATTAGTAGACGAGGACAAATAATTCCTCTCCCCGTATCTTGCCCAGACACATCTGAGCTATTTCTACGTGTCTCCTGCCAGCTAGAAGTAACAGCAGGCTGAGCAATCTGGCAGTAAAGCCCCAGGACATGGCAGCGAGGAGAAATTGCCAAGCTAAAAGCTTTTATGTTTTGCTGACCTTGCCTTCTCCTTTCTTAGATGCTGGGGCGTGCCGGGAGGCCTCAGTATGATACCAAAGGAGAGGGGATCCTCATCACATCCCATGGCGAGCTGCAGTATTACCTCTCCCTGCTCAACCAGCAGCTCCCCATTGAAAGTCAGATGGTGTCGAAGCTCCCAGACATGCTGAATGCAGAGACCGTGCTGGGCAACGTCCAGAACGCAAAGGTGGGTGCGAATTGTTGCTTTCCCAAGGTATATATATGCCTTTTGTTGCGCCCAGAGAGCTGCTGGGAATTGCAGGGGCCGAAGAAGGACGATCAAGCGTTGGGGAAAGATGTTGTCATTGTACTGGAGCAAAGAAACTTGAACCTTTGGTGCCCAGAAAGCAAATTTTTAAAAGATCCGGAAGGGCAGCCATGAGAATTACCAGCCTGTAAGGCTGGCTGGTGCGTCAGGCAAGTGGGTTGATGCTTTTGAAGTTCAGAGCAGGCAGAGTTTTCCACATGGAGAAGGATACAGGGGAAAAGTCTGCCTGTGGCGGGTGGCTTTTCTTGTTTATTAACCCCTTAATATTTTTCTGGTACTGGAGAAGAGTTGTGTATGGCCCAGCTGGGCTTCCAAGCTCTGGTTTAATGCTGACCCGGCAGGATTCAAGTGGGCAGAGCCTGACGTGTCCTACGCTAGCGCTGGGAGCACCGGGCTGCGAGCCAGAGCGTGGCTCTTCTTGCCGTGAGGCGTATTTGTCAGCTCTTACGGCGTGTTGGTGTTTCCTCAGGATGCAGTGAATTGGCTGGGCTACACCTACCTGTACATCCGAATGCTGCGCTCCCCCACCCTCTACGGGATATCCCACGATGATCTGAAGGGGGATCCACTGCTGGATCAGCGCCGCCTGGATCTGGTTCACACTGCGGCCCTCATGTTAGACAAGAACAACCTGGTGAAGTACGACAAGAAGACGGGGAACTTCCAGGTGAGCCAGGACCTGGGAAAGGCCCTGAGATTGAGCAGAGCTGGATGGGAACATCCTTTAGCTGAGAGAAAGGACGCAAGAGGCATCTGGCTGATGAAATCCAGATCCCAGGGAATGCTGCGTCATTCAGACCTGCTGTAGTGCGCGTCTGTGATTCCAGGGAGCTGTTTTGCCAGCAGAGAGGGTGCTGGTGTAAAACCTGACCCTCCGTCTGTCGCTGTTGTCTGCTTGCTGCTGCCTCCTAAGCAAATTCACATTCTTGTTGCATTTTCATTGCTTCAGAGGCAGTGAGATGAGAAGGGGGAGGCTGTGATGTATGGAATTACTTACCGGGAAAAGCAGTTTTCCTGAGTGATTTGCTGCCTCAGAGTCAATGTTGTGCTTGTCTGGAGAACGTCTCCCCCCCTGCAGCCGAGTTCTTGCTCAGCATCTTCCGTCTGTGCCGTGAGCAGTCGGGTGTCTTTCCTGCTGCTTCACTCTGGCTGTTGTCCTCGTGGCAGGTGACAGAGCTGGGCCGCATCGCCAGCCACTACTACATCACCAACGAGACGATGCAAACTTACAATCAGCTCCTGAAACCCACCCTGAGCGAAATCGAGCTGTTCCGGGTATTCTCGCTGTCCTCAGAATTCAGGAACATCACCGTGAGGGAGGTACGGAGCCAGACACCCCTAGCCCCGAGGTATCGGTTTTGATGCTGCAGGGGAATATGCAGAGCTTGCCCCGTGAGGGACCGTTCTCATCTCTCCCGCCTTGGTTTTCTGCAGGAGGAGAAGCTCGAGCTTCAAAAGTTGCTGGAGCGAGTTCCCATCCCGGTGAAGGAGAGCATAGAGGAGCCCAGTGCCAAGGTGCGCCCTGCCTGCCCCCTCGAGGGGACTTCTCTGCCTGTCTTGAGGGGAGCAGTGATCCTTGGGGGCGAGCTGTGATGGTAAATGCCACTTGAGGGGGTGTGGATTTCTGTTCTCTTCCCTCTGTGGGACGTCCTGGACTGTGGCAAGAGCTGCCCAAAGAGCTGCAGGTGTTTCTTGTGTCTGGTTGAGCGTCCTGTGGTGTAGGACGCTCCGTCCCCATTGATCACTTCTGTCCTGCCACGTGTCAAAGCCCACTGGGATCAGGCACTGGCGTGGAGGATGCTGAGACTCTCTCTATTCTGCTTCCCCAGATCAACGTGCTCCTCCAGGCTTTCATCTCCCAGCTGAAGCTGGAGGGATTTGCTCTCATGGCAGACATGGTGTACGTTACCCAGGTGAGTGCCTGGAGCCTCTCTCTGTGCGCATCCAGCCGTGTCTCGGTCTCCGACAGCTGTTTGCACCTGGGAGATTCAGTTTGTGGTTATAATTGGCTTTGAAAATAACTCGAGCTGTGAGCGGTGAGGTCTAACCCCTATCAGGATTAGATCTTTATGGGAGTATCCGATTTGTAATCAAATAATTCAGTGCTGGAGGACGACAGGGTAGCCTTATTCTACTTTTTACTAGGGCCTGTAGCGATAGGACAAGGGATAACAGTTTTACACTGGAAGAGGGGAGATTTAAATGGGATATTGGGAAGAAATTGTTGCCCGTGAGGGGGGCGAGCCCCTGGCTGGGGTTGCCCAGAGCAGCTGTGGCTGCCCCATCCCTGGAGGTTCAAGGCCAGGTTGGACGGCGCTTGGAGCACCCTGGTGTGGTGGGTGGTGTCCCTACCCAGGGTGGGGGGTTGGAATGTGCTGAGCTTTAAAAGGTCCTTTCCAGCCCAAACCATTCTATTACCGTGTGGCTGGGCAGGAATAGTGGATAGAAAGGAAGGAAGAGTTAAATGTGATGATGGTGGCCAAGGTCTGAGCGCTGCTCTCTGTCCCTCCAGTCTGCTGGGCGGCTGATGCGCGCCATCTTCGAGATCGTCCTGAACCGTGGCTGGGCCCAGCTCACCGACAAGACCCTTAACCTCTGCAAGATGATTGACAAACGGATGTAAGTGAGATCTCGGAGGCTGGATGAGATCCCTCAGCATAGCCTGGGGGGGCCTGCGGAGTTTGGGAAGGAGCTTGTGCCTGTCAGGGTGTAAAGGAGCCGCTACGTGCGTCTGGCCAAGGGCTGGTCTTCGAACCTGGTGCTCTGCAGGTTTCGTCTCTTGTTTCTTTGCTTGTCTCACCCCGTGCTGTCCTCGCAGGTGGCAGTCCATGTGCCCTTTGCGCCAGTTCAAGAAACTGCCCGAAGAAGTGGTGAAGAAAATCGAGAAGAAGAATTTCCCGTTTGAACGGCTCTACGACTTGAACCATAACGAAATAGGTATGGAGACACAGGCGAATGCGGCAGGGAGAGGTGTCTGCCTCTTTGATCTCCTCTGCCATGTTTTGACCCGGAAATTGGGGGGCTTGTTCCTGATTGAAGGGGCAGAACTGGCGAGGGTCTCGGTACATACAGCCTGAGAAGGGCAGAGGCTTTGCCCTGGCACCTTCCGGCTTATTGGATCGCCGATACTGAACGCTGTTCAGTTTGGGAGCTGTTGGTCACCCTGTTGTCCCTCTGTCCTGATGGCAAGCACCTTTCTTTTGCAGGAGAACTGATCCGAATGCCCAAGATGGGCAAGACGATCCACAAATACGTTCATCTGTTTCCCAAGCTGGAGCTCTCGGTCCACTTGCAGCCTATTACCCGTTCCACCCTGAAAGTAGAGCTCACCATTGCCCCCGACTTCCAGTGGGATGAAAAGGTGAGCTGTGCGGCTAAACATCACATGGCTGAATGCCGTGCTGGGGGGAGGAGGGCACTTCTGGGGCAGGATTGCTGTGGGAGGGCTGGTGTTCAGCTCCCGAAGATGTGGAAGGAGGGGATCTGGACTCTTGACACGAAGGTAACGGCTGCCCTTCCTCAGGTACACGGTTCCTCTGAAGCTTTCTGGATCCTGGTAGAGGATGTGGACAGCGAAGTGATCCTGCACCACGAGTATTTCCTGCTGAAAGCCAAGTACGCGCAGGACGAGCACCTCGTCACATTCTTCGTGCCGGTGTTCGAGCCGCTGCCCCCGCAGTACTTCATCCGGGTGGTCTCCGACCGCTGGCTCTGTAAGTCTCCTTCTGCCAGGAGCACCCTGGTTTTACAGCAGCGCTTCTCCCTGGGGCCTGAGAGGGTCGGTCAGGCCCTCTCCTAGTGCTGTGCTGGGGAGAAAAGACTTCTGACATCCCCAAGCAGGGATGGGGATCCCCTTAGCAGAGGGACCTCCGAGATTAAACCATTGGGAGTGCTTTTGGACATGAAAATGTTTCTTTTTTTTCGTGCGTCTTGACAGCCTGCGAGACCCAGCTGCCTGTTTCCTTCCGCCACCTGATCCTTCCTGAGAAGTACCCTCCTCCGACCGAGCTGCTGGATCTGCAGCCGCTGCCCGTGTCGGCTCTGCGAAACAGTGCCTTCGAGAGCCTCTACCAGGACAAGTTCCCTTTCTTCAACCCCATCCAGACTCAGGGTGGGTATTGCCTCTTCCAAACTGCCTCCTGACGAGCCCTGGCCCTGTTGGCATTCACAGTCCCGTACCCTTGGTTTTGCAGTGTTTATTCACACAACTTGCTCCAGAAGTTCCTCACATTATATATCCCCTGTACCTCCCTGAGCTTTAGAGGTTTGACGGCTTAAAATCTTTCTCCGTGGGGCCAGATTATCGTTGATGTACTCCTCAAGTACATCGAGCGGCCACACTTGGGGCTGTCTGGCGGCAGCAGGTTTGCCGCTGTGCTAACGCTGTGGCTCAGGTTCAGGCAGTGGCTGGCCCCAAACCTCTCCATCTGCCCCAAACCTCTCCATCTGGGCTGCTTGTAGGGATGGAGCTGTGAGCCAACCGCAGCTACCCCGTCCATTCCTCTCTGCCCAGGCTTAGCCAGAACACGGAATTCCTGCTTACGAGCCCGTGCGACAGACTAGAGCCTGTTTTACTCAGGGGATCCTGGGCCAAAACTCTTAAACAACCTTTTCTGTAGCTCCTCTTTGTGCAGGCTGGGGCCAGGCTGTGTTTTCCCCGCCCGTTTCTAGAGCTTTGATAGAAATACACAGAGATTTTTTGCTAAACCGCTCTCTTCTGTGTTGTCCGTCTGTCCCCAGTGTTTAACACGGTTTATAACAGCGATGACAACGTGTTTGTGGGTGCCCCCACGGGAAGCGGAAAGACCATTTGTGCTGAATTTGCCATCCTGAGGATGTTGCTCCAGAACTCGGAGGGACGCTGTGTCTACATCACCCCCATGGAGGCCCTGGCAGAGCAGGTAAGCCCGGCATCCTTGGGAGAACTGGAGCCTTACCCTGGCTTAGCTTTCCTTCCTCATGCCCTGTTTCACTTTTACTCATCCCTTCTTTGCTGTCGCATCCCCCAGGATGATTCCAGAGTCTTTTGATGAATGAGGGAGCAAAGAGACACCGTTGCACTGCCGACGTGCCGATGTCGGTGTGTGTCTCCAGGAATTTGGTAGGATTTGTTCTAATTTGAGATTTACAGCAGCATCCCTCGCGTTTTTGACAGGTTTTCTTGGACTGGTACGAAAAGTTCCAGGAGCGTCTCAATAAGAAGGTGGTCTTGCTGACGGGGGAGACCAGCACCGACCTGAAGCTGCTGGGCAAAGGGAACATCATCATCAGCACACCTGAGAAGTGGGACATCCTCTCACGACGCTGGAAGCAGCGCAAGAACGTCCAGAACGTCAACCTCTTCATCGTGGACGAAGTGCATCTCATCGGGGGCGAAAATGGGGTGCGTCAGGCGGGGGAGGAAGGTGCTACCGATTCGAGTGGTGCTCGTCCTCCTGTTAGTCTCAGCAGCGGAGCCGCTTTGGGGGTGCCTGGTTGCTCGCTCCTAATGCCTGAGCTCAGCTTTTCCTGCCAGGAGTTTCCTTAGGCTGCAGGGTGAGCTGGGATAGGAGGGCTGTATCCTTTGGGAAGCTCAGGATTGGTATCCCTGGGGTCTCCCTGGGTGAGGGCGCTTGGGCTGAAGCAGCCAGAGCTCAGCCAGGAGAGGCAGCTGCGGTGTGGAGAGCTCGGCTTTTCCCCTCCCGTACCTGCTACAACCTGTCTTCTCCCACCTGCAGCCCGTGCTGGAGGTCATCTGCTCCCGCATGCGCTACATCTCCTCCCAAATCGAGCGACCCATCCGCATTGTGGCCCTCAGCTCGTCCCTGTCCAACGCCAAGGACGTGGCTCACTGGCTGGGCTGCAGCGCCACCTCCACCTTCAACTTCCACCCCAACGTCCGCCCCGTGCCCCTGGAGCTGCACATTCAGGTAAGGTTTGGGCACCCTCGCCTCCTTTCCCTTCTCCCTGGTCTCCAGACGTTGCCACTGCCTGCTCCTCTTGCCCCTGCAGGGTTTCAACATCAGCCACACGCAGACTCGCCTGCTCTCCATGGCCAAGCCCGTCTACCACGCCATCATGAAGCACTCGCCCAAAAAACCGGTCATCGTCTTTGTCCCGTCCCGCAAGCAGACGCGGCTCACGGCCATCAACATCCTCACCACATGCGCCTCGGACGTCCAGAGGCAAAGGTAACGGTGTTGTGGATGGTGTCCCTCCTCCAACTGAGGCAGGGGCAAGTTTTTTGGCTGTTTTGCCAGGCTTGAGGGACAATTGGTGATGGGAAATGGTCTCTTTGGTGTGACATCAGAGAGGGACAGGCTTGCTGGGCCTGTCAGCGGTCTCTTTACTCCCCCTCTCCCCGGCAGGTTCCTGCACTGCGCGGAGAAGGATCTGGTACCGTACCTGGACAAGCTGAACGACAACACTCTGAAGGAGACGCTCGTCAACGGGGTGGGCTACCTGCACGAGGGGCTGACTGCCATGGAACGGCGAGTGGTGGAGCAGCTTTTCAGCTCTGGTGAGTGGGGCGGGATGGGGACTTGCCGCTTCGTCTGTCCATAAATCCTTTCCCCCCTGGAGCTTGGCACTACCCGCAGTCTTCGGACTGGAGATAACAGCTTGTCCAAGCCTCGTGTCATTTCTCTGCCTCCCGGGTCCAAAGAAAGCTACGATCTTAAACTTCACCGTCTTTCCGGGACCTCCCTGCATGCCAAGACCCACCTGCCCGAGCGCAGAACCCCCCATCTTTCTCCCCACTGATGTCCGTGACCCGCAGAGGCGCTCTGCCCGCGGGCTGACCGCTCTCCCTGCGTGCCTTTCAGGTGCGGTTCAGGTGATGGTTGCCTCCCGCAGCCTCTGCTGGGGGATGAACATCGCCGCTCACCTGGTGATCATCATGGACACCCAGTACTATAACGGCAAGATCCATGCGTGAGTCTGTTGCGCTGCGGCCGTGGCTTCCCTTGCTGACCCCCTCTGCTCCGCTGAGCACGAGGGAATGAAGCCCTCATCCCTGTCCAGGCAGAGGCTGGGAATCGCTGGAAACTTTCTGTGGAGCTTTGTTAACTCGTTCTCTCCGTGTCCCAGGTACGTGGATTATCCCATCTACGACGTGCTGCAGATGGTGGGCCACGCTAATCGCCCGCTGCAGGACGACGAGGGCCGTTGTGTCATCATGTGCCAGGGGTCCAAAAAGGTGGGTGAGGAGCGGGGCACCGTTTCTGGCCTGCGAATGTCTCCTGCTTGGGGCATGGTTTTCTTCTCCCAGATTTTGGCAGGCTGATATATAACCCCTACTTGGAGCCCTCCTGCCTGGGAGGCGCTCCAGGATTTTGGAAGCGCTGGGGTTTATTTATCCCTTTCCCTCTACTCCTGCCGCGCTGTAGGATTTCTTCAAGAAATTCCTCTACGAGCCCCTGCCGGTGGAGTCGCACTTGGACCACTGCATGCACGATCACTTCAACGCCGAGATTGTCACCAAGACCATCGAAAACAAGCAGGATGCGGTGGACTACCTCACTTGGACCTTTCTCTATCGCAGGATGACGCAGAATCCAAACTACTACAACCTGCAAGGTGAGCCGAGGGGTCTCCGCTAGTGGATGCTGGGTTGGAGGATACTGGGGATCCCTCCGGGCTCTGCTTTTGCACGAGCAGTTTTTCTCCATCCTGGGGAGTTTCTGAGCCCCGCCGCGATGCTGCTGTACCTGCAGGCGTGTCCCACAGGCATCTCTCAGACCACCTCTCCGAGCTGGTGGAACAGACCCTCAGTGACCTGGAGCAGTCCAAGTGCATCAGCATCGAGGACGAGATGGACGTGGCTCCTCTGAATTTGGGAATGATCGCCGCCTACTACTACATCAACTACACCACCATCGGTAAGGGCTCCACGAGGGACAGGTACCGCGTGCAGGCGCTCGCTGTGGCTCCTGCTCTCTGTCCCCTCTCCGCATCACTCCCTGTGCTGCGGGCGACGGGGAGAAGGCGCCATGTGCACTGTTGGGTGCATAAAACTTGGTCCTTTCGCACGAGGCTGCGTGCTGTCTGCCTGAAGGCATCTTTTGCACAGCGGGGTTTAATGCTGCCTGGTTTTCCCTGACCTCTCTACCTCTCTGACTTCCCCAGAGCTCTTCAGCATGTCCCTCAACGCCAAGACCAAGGTGCGAGGGCTGATCGAAATCATCTCCAACGCTGCCGAGTACGAGAACATCCCCATCAGGCACCACGAGGACAACTTGCTGCGGCAGGTGAGCGGCAGCGTGTCAGATGTGGGGCCGGAGAGGACGGACACGGGTTCCTGCAGGGTTGGGGGAAGGAAACCGCCTGTGTTTTTTGGACTAAAGCGCTGATGGGTTTATCATTTCTCCCCCTAGCTGGCCCAAAAAGTTCCCCACAAGCTGACCAACCCCAAATTCAACGATCCCCACGTCAAGACCAACCTCCTGCTGCAGGCTCACTTGTCGCGCATGCAGCTGAGCGCCGAGCTGCAGTCGGACACGGAGGAGATCCTCAGCAAGGTACGACGGGGCGGGTGAAAACCTGCCTTGCCTTGTGCCACCGCCTTCTGACCTGTCCCTTGTCCCTCGTCCCTCTTTTCCAGGCGATCCGGCTCATCCAGGCTTGCGTGGACGTGCTGTCCAGCAACGGCTGGCTCAGCCCCGCGCTGGCTGCCATGGAGCTGGCGCAGATGGTGACACAGGCCATGTGGTCGAAGGATTCTTACCTCAAGCAGCTGCCTCACTTCACCTCTGAGCACATCAAGCGCTGCACCGACAAGGTAAAGCTGGGAGGGGAAGTGCTGCGGGCCTGCCCTTGCCCACCCATGAGGGCGCAGGGCTGAAAACACCTTCCTTGCAGGGGGTGGAAAGCGTCTTCGACATCATGGAGATGGAGGATGAGGACCGGAACGCCCTGCTGCAGCTCTCGGATGCCCAGATCGCCGATGTCGCTCGGTTCTGTAACCGTTACCCCAACATCGAGCTCTCCTACGAGGTGGTGGAGAAGGAGAGCATCCGCAGGTGAGGCGGGCAGGGGTGGTGTGGTCCCCTCGGCGCTGTGCCGGTCCCCTCAGCGCTGTGCCGGTCCCCGGGGATACACCCTGACCCTCGGTCTTGGTTCTGTCCTTCCAGCGGGGGCCCTGTGGTGGTGCTGGTGCAGCTGGAGCGTGAAGAGGAGGTCACCGGACCGGTCATCGCTCCCCTTTTCCCCCAGGTAGGTGCCAAACCCGGTGACACCATGGTGGCAGAATTGGGGGGGGGGACACCTTCCTCGCTGCCCGCAGCCCGTTAACTCTTACTTCTCTGGCAGAAACGCGAAGAAGGTTGGTGGGTGGTGATCGGCGACTCCAAATCCAACAGCCTCATCTCCATCAAGCGGCTGACGCTGCAGCAGAAAGCCAAGGTGAGCGGGATGGCGTGGCGGGGGGGCAGCCGGCACCCCAAATGGACGCGGTTTGGCTGAGCCGGAGGGGTGCCCGGTGGTCTCCCTTCCGCCGCCTTAACGCCGGCTCTTCCTCACCCCCCTCGCGCAGGTGAAGCTGGATTTCGTGGCCCCGGCTACGGGGACGCACAATTACACGCTGTATTTCATGAGCGACGCCTACATGGGCTGCGACCAGGAGTACAAGTTCAGCGTGGACGTGAAGGAGGCGGAGAGCGACAGCGACTCTGACTAACGCGGAGCCCTGACGGATGGTCCCAGCGAGGATCTTCCCCCCAAATTCAGCCACCAAACCCCAGCCGCGGTAGCGCTTGCGTTGTCTCCCTTTGGATTCGGTGTATTTTGTGTTTGGTTTTTTTTTTTTTTAATTTTTAAGGTGTTGATGCTTTGTACAGTGTTTTTTTTAGACAGGAGCTGCACGAATACGGCAGCTGGAATAAATCTTGAGACTCATCTGTGTGCTGCTGGGTCTGGGTGGGGGGAAAAATGGGTGAAAATGGGCATGACCGCCACCGCTTTGACCCTCAGGCTGTCCCCCCCAGCTCGCCGAGCAGCTCTGTGGGGCTCCTAAAAGCTCATTAGCAGACTAATTAAGGCATTATTAGCCATTTCTAGGAGCTCCCCGGCAGGTCTCCCCTCCTGCGCTGCCTCCTCTGGCTCCCTCGGGGAGCACCTGCACCCTGCTCTGCTCACCCCCAGGGCAACAGCACCGCGAAGAAAAACCGGAGGCTGTGACCCAGAGAGCACAGATTTATTGAGCGTGGGGCGGAAGGAAAGGGGGAGCAAATCCCATCCTGTCTCCCCAAGCCCGCCGGATCCTGGCAGAGGTGCTGCACTCCCGTGTGCGTCCCCAGGGAGGTGCCGTGGGTGCCGAGCAGGCAAAATTCCCACTTTGTGGGGCTGAGGAGGAGGACAGTCAGCATCTCGCCTGCCCCCACAGGGTCCCGCTGCTGGTTAAGGGCGGATCAGAGAGGGGATTTGAACCCTCTCAGCAAACTTCGGGGCGGTGGTACTTCCAGAAGGCGATCTCGCCGTCGTCACTGCAGGAAGCCAGCAATCCTGGCTCCTTGGGGTTCCAGGCCACACAGTTGACGTCCTGTGAGTGCGCGCGGGGGACGTGGGCGGCGAGGCTGAAGGTGGGCTGCTGGGGATCAGAAGCCGGGTTCTCCTCGAAAACCCGGATGGCGTCGTCGCCGCAGGCAGTCGCCAGCGCCCCGGTGAGGTGGCACCTAGAGGGCAGCGCCGGAGCCGTCACCAGTGCTGCCACCGGGAGAAAAACTGGGCGGTGGCATCACCGTCACCTTCCCTTCCACTCACCATGCCACGTCGTAGATGGTCCTGGTGTGGTAGCCGGAAAGGTTGCAGACACACTTCCAGGTGGGATCGGTGCCGCTGCAGGCCACCCCTGGAAGGCAAGAGAACACGCTTGGCTACTTGCCTGCTCTTTTTTCCCCCCACCACACGGGTTACGAGCCCTGCGGCACGCCAGCTGGGCCTCACCTTCCTCGTTGCCCGGCTTGTAGCGGCGCCAGATGCGCACCGTCTTGTCGTCACTGCAGGACGCCAAGCGCTCGCCGCTGTGGTCGAACGCCACACTCCACACCGTCGACTCGTGGCCCTCCAGGGTGGCGCAGCACACCCAGTCGTCCTCCTCCTCCTGGTACAGCTTCACCGTGTCGTCATAGCTGGCCGAGGCCAAGAGCTGAGGGAAGGTGGAGGAATCAACCAAAGCGCCGGGGCAGCTGCCTGTCAACTTCCCGGGGAGGCGCAAGGAAATCCGGTGCCGAAATACTTCCCAACACAAGTTGAAACTTTTATTTTACCTTGTTCAATACAGAAAAGCCTTATAAATGTACGAAGTTGGTATCTCTGCTGAAGGAAGAACGTGCGTGCTGTGCACCATACAGATTGTAGAATCATGGAATCACACGGGTTG
>VZSF01001231.1:0-13622 GCA_013398295.1 Chionis minor
CCAGTGCTGAGTATGGGGGCACCCCCCCCGCACTGTCCACCCCTGCAGGCTGGGAGGGCGTTTGGTGAAAAAACAAGTTCTCCCATGGAGAGCGGTCTGGAGCACAAGTCTCCTGAGGAGCGGCTGAGGGAGCTGGGGTTGTTCCGCCTGGAGAAGAGGAGGCTGAGGGGAGACCTTCTCGCTCCCTGCAACTGCCTGAGAGGAGGCTGTAGCCAGGGGGGGTCGGGCTCTTCTCCCAAGGAACAGGCCATGGGACAAGAGGGAACGGGCTCCAGCTGCACCAGGGCAGGTTTAGATTGGATCTGGGGAACAATTCCTTCCCGGAAAGGGTTGTCAGGCGCTGGCAGAGGCTGCCCAGGGCAGGGGGGGAGTCGCCATCCCTGGAGGTGTTTCCCAGCCGGGCAGACGTGGTGCTGAGGGACACGGGGTAGGGGTGGACATGGCAGCGTTGGGTTGTCCCAGTTTGAGGTAAAACAACCGGTTTTCTGTTCTGTAATGTTACTTTGCGGCTAAGCCTCTTCTAACTCACTCGGCTCGCTGAAACAAGCGGCGTGTTGTGCAGAAGCCATTTGCTCTCTGAGTGGTACGAGCTCATTAGTAGTAATTTGTGCCAAGGGATGGGATGCGGAGAGGCTCCGGCTCATCCTTATTGTTATCCCAGCCAAGGGCTCTGGTATTTGCCCCCTTGGAGGGTGGGAAGCAGAAAAGCACAGAGGGGTGGCACCTGCGGGGAGGAGGGGACAGGAGAGGGGACCCAAACCTCATCCGCAGGGTGTTCCCTCCCATCTGCACCATGCTCGGGATAAAAGCTGCGGGATCAAGGGGTCAGCCCCCCTTCTTCAATGGCCGGCGTCCGAGGAGGATCCCATCTGCTCGCCTGCCTTTGATCCCCATCCTGAATCCGGACCTGGAATCCAGCTCCTGTCCGTCACTGGCTCCCGTCTGGGACTTTCCCTGTGCCTGTCAGTGTTATGATCATTGTCCTGGGAGCTGGATGCTGGTTTTGTATACGTTGTACAGATTTCACTATTTTCTTATTTACTTATTAATTTATTAATTTTCATTAAAGTAGTTTAGTCTTTTCTAAACTCGTCTCTTTCTCCCTCCTTTCCTTGGAGAGAGAGGTCGGGGAGAGCAAAACCAGCCCAAACCACGATGCAGGTTAATGGCTGGAATGGATGATCCAAAGCTCTTTTCCAACCCAAACAATTCTGCTCCGAGGAGAAGGAGCAGGGGCTGCCGCAGGCGGCTGGGGCTCTGCTGAGGGGACCGGTGGCAGCGGTGGACATGGCAGTGTGAGGTTTACAGCTGGACTCCACGACGTCTTTTCCAACCTACGTGATCCCGTGATTCTGTGTATCTTCCCCCACGCACCTCATTCCCCATCGCTGTTCAATGGGGAATTCCGGCATTTTGTGGCGTTTTCCTCCAAATGGAAAGAAAAACATCGACATTTTCCGTTTCCCATCTCACACGAACATCCGCCCCGTCCCAGCCCTGCTTATTCCACTTGTGTGCTTTGCTGCAGCTTTATCATTTTTCCTTTAAAGGAAAGTGTAAGAGAAAGGTGGTCCAAAGGGGCCAGGACAGGGGGACCTTCCCGATGCAGCTTGGACTGGGAGCATCCCAGAGTCCACGCACACCGAGGCCAGGACCACTGGGAGAATCCCAGGGCCACGAAGGGCAAAGCTGGGATGAGGGGAATCTATGGGCTCCACGGGAACTATGCGTGTCCCACCGGCTGCAGGGACAGGTGGGACAAGGGATATGTGTTTGGGATCCCATGGGATGGAGGAATGGGGGGCGTGTACATGGAGGGAGGAGGGACAGGAAGGATAGAGCAAGGAAGGGGAGAAGAGAAAGTGAAAGCAAAGTCGCTACACTCAGATCTCCCCATCTCCTCTTCCAGCGCCATCCTGGCCTCCTCCCAGCCTGTCACCCCAGCCCTGTCACCTGCCTCCTCCAGCCCCCGTCTTTCCCACCGTGCGCACCAGACAGACCCCCCCGGTCAGCTTTACATTCACACCCCACCCTCATCAGGTCTTTTGCCTTCCCTAACAACTTCTTCAGTCATTTTATTTTCCAGTAAAGTCTCTTCTGATGTTTGGGAAAACTTTAGAAGACTCCAGTGCCGGAATTTGTGAAAATATCTACTTTACAGCCAGCCATGGTGTGTGGGCTTCAAGGTCTCGGTGCCCCAAGCTGCCAACAGGATTATTTCATACCATCAACAGCACCTTCAATATAAAACAGAAAGTTTGCTGAGAAGTTCTCCCCCTCCCTTGCTGGCTGCCATCCTGAGAACTCCTTGCCCTGGTGCCGGAGCCCTGAGCCCTTCCCTTCCTCCTGAAGCTGCAGCGCTCCCGGTGTCCCACATTGGCTGTTCCCTGCTGGGAGTGCTCCCTACGGATAGAATGGGCTGAGTGTAATCCTTGGGTATTTTATATCAGTATGGGGATCAATATCGGTTCTTCAGTGTTCTTAGTGTTAATCATCTAGTCTTACTCTATTAAATCTATTTATATTTCAACCCCTGCATTTCCGTGTTTTTTCCCGATTCCCCTTCCCAGGTGGAGAGGGCTCATCAGGTGAGAGAATAATTGTCTAAATGACAATAAATTGTTGCGGGTTCCTCATACAATAACAGTCACCTAGTCCAACACCCCCCGCAATGAGCAGGGACATCTTCGACCTTAGTTACAAACCTTGCAGACAGGGAGAGCTGGTGCAGCCCGCTGTCACTTGGAAGGCGCAGAAGCACAGAATACCAGGTTGGAAGGGACCTCAAGGATTGCCTAGTCCAACTTTTCTTGGCAAAAAAATGTTTCCATGTTTGCGTTTCTTCCCACAGCGATGTCTGCAAGGAAGGACATGCCCGAGGATCCCTCTAAGGGCCAGGGTGGACTGGCAGAAACCCTGGAAGGCGTGGGCCTCCGCGTAGAGCACTGGCTCCCTGTACTGGAGAAGGAGCTGGGAGTTACTGGCCCACGGGCCTTGAGACATCTGAAAGGTGAAGATAACCTAAAGGCTGCAGCCCACGGTCCTGCTCCAGCTGCTGATGCGCAGCTCTTCACTCACCTTACTCGCACCGGTCCTCCCAAGTAGTTAATTTTCATTTTTTCCCCTTTTTTCCCTTACAGAATTACAGAAAGTTAAGGGTTGGAAGGGACCTCTGGAGATCCCCCTGTGCCACCCCCTGCCAGAGCAGGGTCACCCAGAGCAGGGGGCACAGGGTGGCGTCCAGGCGGGTTGGGAATGGCTCCAGAGTGGGAGACTCCACCACCTCTCTGGGCAGCCTCTGCCAGGGCTCTGCCACCCTCAAAGGAAAGAAGTTCCTCCTCATGTTGAGATGGAACTTCCTATATTCGATTTTATATCCACTGTCCCTTGTCCTGTCACTGGGCACTACTGAAAAAAGACTGGCCAGTCTTAGTTTCCCAGCTGACCCATTCCCCAATCAGATAACCTTGCTGGAATAAACCTTCTCACCCTCCCACTCATCACTTAGGGGTCCCACCACTGCCTCCTTTACGTTTGTCAGTCAGATTTGTTTAACTGGATGTTCTTGTTCATGGTGTCCTCCCCTTCTCATTATCCCTTCACACACTGAAGAATGTCCTTGACCAGACACCCTGGAAGGAGCAGACACTCCTTCCACAGACCATCGCCCAGTTGCCACCTGCCTCTTTTCACAGCACGAACGCTGAAGTCACATGCCATTGTGGCTCAGCTGAAAATAAAGGATACAGAGACCCGTCCAGTCCAACTAGACTGGTTTATTAGCAAAGAATACAAGGGATTATACTGAATTACCACTTCAGCCCACTCTCCGGGAGGGCTTGCTTCTTAGATTTCCAGCAGCGTTGCGGGAACTGCGCCGCAAAAACCACCGACCACGTCACTGGTGCAGTCCCAGCTGGTAGATGTTCTCCATACTGTGGCTCCGGTGCCACCAGCCTGTCGTGACAGCACGAACACCAGCGTCACGCACTGCCGATGGCTGCTGAGGAAGCTGCAAAGTAACTGCTTTAATGCCATCGGAGACAGAACAGCTACTGACCTGAGTCCTACCTTGGTTTATCCATAAGGGTTTGATAAGGGAATGAGCATCCCAAAAAGCAAAACAGGGCAGCTTGCAGCCAATGTTGAGCTGCTCTCAGATCCTTCAGACCTTTCCTTAAGCTTTTTTTATATAAAAAATATTTTTTTGCCAGTGTCACTTATTTTCTCATAGTAGTTGATAAAATCGGTATTTTCTAATTCTGTCTTTGCCCTTCACCTGGCACTTGGTCTTAGAATCATAGAATCACTTGGGTTGGAAGAGACCTTCAAGATCATCAAGTCCAACCATAAACCTGTGCCAAACCCACCCCTAACCCATGTCCCTCAGCACCACGTCTGCCCGGCTTTTAAATACCTCCAGGGACGGCCATTCCACCCCCTCCCTGGGCAGCCTCTTCCAATGCCTGAGAACCCTTTCCCTAAAGAAGTTTTTCCCAAAATCCCACCTAAACCTCCCCTGGCACAACTTGAGGCCATTTCCTCTTGTCCTGTCGCTTGTTCCTTGGGAGAAGAGATTGACCCCCCCTGGCTATAACCTCCTTTCAGGGAGTTGGAGAGAGTGAGAAGGTCTCCCCTCAACCTGCTCTTCTCCAGGCGGAACAACCCCAGCTCCCTCAGCCGCTCCTCAGGAGACTTGTTCTCTAAATATATCTTGTTCTCTTGTTCTCTAAATGTCTTAATTCATGTCTTGTTCTCTAAATGTCTTAATATTGACCATACGACTGCTCACTGCAGGGATGGGGTTTGGGTTTTTTTTTTCTCTCAGACGAAGCGGAGGTAAATGTTCATGGCAAGAAGGGAAGAGGATTCTGACTTCAGAATGAAGCAAGGGAATTTCTGAGCGATGGCAGGAGTAGCACGCCTTATTTCACCCAAATTTGTGAGCAATTAGATATCATTTTCTTCCTGTGGCTTGGGATCATAGCCTTTATAAGAATATTTTGACTTTTACTATGTTCTTCTAAAATGCAAAGCAGTTGTGGTTCTTCATATCGTCTTGGCCTAAAGCCTGTTCTCCAGTTCATCAAGTGCCTTCTGCTTTGTAATTTTGTGCCACAATTTAGGGATTTCTCCTTTGCCTTGAAATTTCCCATTGTACTGCTTTTCTAGCTCTGTCCTGAAATGAGACAGAAACCATTTCCAGTACACTTGCATGGATGGATCAGCAGGAATGTTCCAAGTGGAAAAAGGAGGTCCTGCATCCCGGTATTTCTTGAAGGGGATCCATGTGTCGTCACCAGTGCTGAATGAACAGTCACTTGCAACGCTACTAGAACAAATGTCAATGACCAGGTGGTCTGTTCCGTGCCACTTGGATCCAAGCAAAGCTTGTGGACGATGGTAGACGACCTGATGGTTTCCATCGTGATTCGGCATGGTGTTTGTGCAAACAGCCCCACAAAAGGGACACTGCTTCCAGCACCCTGCAAACTGTTCTGCCAGGATTGTGTGAGGCTGCCTTTCAAATGAGCTCATGTCAGCATTAGCGAGCTCTTCCTTCAGCTGATCCTTCACGGAAGACAGCGCTTCCATCACGGCATTATTCAGGAACTCTATGTCTGTTATCTCCTGATGCTCAATGCCCTTCAAGTCCCTTCTGGGCAAACTTAGCACCTCTCCAAGCGCACTGCAAAATTCATCCAGCCAAAGAGAGATCTTGTCATTTCTGTCTTTTCTGTCTTTGACAATGTTGGTTGACGCAAAAACAGCTGACTGGATGTTTTCATAGCAGTGAGTAAGGGATTCATCTAAAAACTTCCCCAGCCTCCTGTTCCTATCTAAACAGTACGTCTCAACACATGTCTTGATGTAACTCTGTAAAAAGTCTTCTGGGCAGTTAAGGTACTCCTTGAAATTCTCAAAATTTTCTTCTTGTGCCATGTGTCTCAGTATGCAAACTTCCAGAGAGGATCTGTTGCCATTGAAATCTGGGATTTTACCCATCATGTCTCGAGCTATGGCAAGAGCTGTCTTCTCGTAGACCGCCTGTTTAAGAGCTGGGGCAATCTTGTCACACAGGAAGACAGCGAATGTTGTGACAGAAGTGGCTCCTTGGCAGGAAATCTGGAAACATTTAAAGAAGTCTTCTCTCTTGCTCTCCAGGTAGATGGCTGGTTCATTTGCTTTTCTGAATGCTGTGTGCATGGCTTTAAACCTTTCTGCTGCCGTTTTGCACAGATGCAGTGACAAATCTATCTTGTAATCTTTATTAAAACTATATTTTGCGCCATTAGGGACAGAGTTCATACCTTCCTGCACTTCTTTTAGTATTTCATGAATAAAACTTCGACTGTAATCCCTTTTCTCCTTTTCCTTCTTATCGATGTTTGCCTTCACACGCGCTATGATGTTCTCTGTGATGTGGTACATGTTGCTCACATCAGCATCAGAAAAATTCTGCAGCCAGTTGAGCCAACGTTTTTTCTTAGTGACATGTCTCTCCGAGTCAAGAAAAAATTCCTTGCATTTGGGAAACGCCCTGATTCGTTCAGGTAGGTTAGGCTCCTTAAAGCAATCTAGCAGGACATTTTCTATTTCCACATCGATGTCAGCACATTCCAGAGGGGGAGCAGCAGAGGAGACTTCAGCAACCCAGGTTCTCCAGAGAGAAATAAAGCTGTCTCGCAATTCTTTTTCACTTAGTCTCTGGCCTTTTAGAGACAGAGACAACTCCCTACTCCTTTTCAAGAGCTTGTTTTCATAGTCTGACTTCCTCTCATCCAGTTTACACTGGTTCTTCTTTAGTTCAATAAGATTCTCACACTTCTTTCTAGTTTCAAGAAGAAGAGATTCTTTTAGTTCTTTCAGCTTTAGTTCCGTGCTGCCTTTCCACTGGACCAGTATCTCACAGTCTTTGTCTTCAGTGAAATATTTTTCTATGTCTTTCGCGATGGCATCACTTGTCTCTTGCACTAGATTTTCAAAGTATTCTGTGGTGACCTTCTTCAAGTCCCCGTTCCGAATTTTATTGTCCAGTTTCATTTGCAAGTCCAAGATGTAACTCCTCAGCTGCCAGCTCCACTCACTAAATGCAGTTTCCAGTTTCTTGTATGCAGCAATCTCCACTGAATTCTTGAAGCTGAAAATGAAGTTTTCATTCAGCAAAGCGTTCCAGAGGTCACTAATTCGAACTTTCAAGATCGAGAGCCTCAAAATGCTGCCCTGCGACTCCTTCTTGGCAGCTTCGAGAATTTTGCTCTTCAATCCCTGGACATTCTGGCTGTAGGTGGGGTTGGGCGGTGCCATTGGGGGGTTTCCTTCCCACAGGTGAGCAAAGTAATGAATGTGGGTGTTCACGTCAAAGCGGATGACATCACTGAAGCAGGAGACATCACAGAATTCCTGCTGGGCAGCTGTCACAGTCATTTCGTCCAGCTTTTCCTGCAGACGTCTTTGTCCTTCCATGTTCTGTTCCTTGGCAGTTATTTCTCCCACGTTTTGGTGTACAAACAGGCAGCTTGGGGAAAGATTTACTTGCTTCATCCTCAGAAAAGCCTGCACAGCAATCTGAAGGACATCTTGCATTTCTGAAGGATTTTCTCCAAAGATATTGATCAGAGTCATGTTGCCAATGCCAATAACAAAGGTGGCCAGCTCGTTGTCATGATTAAGGGACTGTTTATTGGCCATCTCTATGGCACGAAGTCCCTCTGTGTCAACAACCAGCATGTAATCAAAGTCCAAATCCTGTTGCAGCTTCTCGTCCAGTTTAATTAGCTGCATAAATGCTCCCCGGGTGCACCTCCCTGCACTGACATTAAACTGAAGACCAAACATGGCATTCAACAGGGTTGACTTCCCTGTGCTCTGGATGCCAAGCACTGAGAGAACAAACACTCGTTTGTCTCCTAGCTTCTCAATTAATCTGTCAAAGATTGCCCCGACCCATCGTAATGGTACGTAAGAAGCATCACCATCCATCAGCTCGATAGGATACCCTGAAACCATCAAATCAGCTGCTATTTCAGGTAGTTTGACAAAACATTTATCCCTTGAGTTCATTGATTCCAGAGCTTCATAAATCTGCCCCACCTCTCTCAAAATGTGCTCAAGGCCAATGGATGAATTGTTGATTTCATCGGAGAGGGCATCTAACTGTTGCAGCAGCCGAGGTTTCAGATTGGCTTTTTCACTGCTTTTCTTTATTGCCAGGATTTGAGACCATAACTGGTGATACTGCCTCCTCAGTTCGTCGAGGCGATCCGAAGACAGGTCATCCATAAAGACCTTCATCCACTGCAGGAAGTATTTCTTGGTGTCTGCTGGCTGTGACTGGAGAAAGCCGAGGACCTCTCTCATCAGCTGATTGAGGGGGAACGCTTTCTCTATCTGCTTTTTTCTTATTGCTGACTTTGATTCAATTTGGCTCCTGTGATGCTCTATGCTCTTGTTCCTCTTTTCCTGCAGGCGAGTGAGTTCCTTGTCCTTTTTGCACCACATGTACCACAGTTTTCCTTGAAGAGGCAGTAGCTGGGATTTGATCTCAAACAACTTCTGTTCCTTCAGAAGCTTCACCAGCGCCTCTGCTTTTCCTTTGGCCATCACACACGCTTCTGTGTCTTCATCGACCAAGAATCCGCGCTTGCGAGCTCTGTCCAGGCAGGAGTCGAGGCTGAAAAGCGTGTTAGACCGTTCCAGGAGATCCCTGATTGTTTTTGTCAGCTCATCCATTAGTTCTGCATCATTTCTGTTCTTCATACCTATTTTTATGTTCTGGCTAGATCGACCAGCTGCAACATTCTCTTTTTCAGTGAAAAGACAAACCAAAGGCCTCTGTGACTGCCACAGGTCACGTAAAATTTTCATCCCTTTCTTGTCGCTCTGATCAGATACGAAAGCCACGTTCACAGCAGATATCTCCTGTAAAAACCCCAGCTGTTCGTCGTGATCCCTTGCATCTCCACGCAGGTTACAGAAAGCAACACAGCGGTCAAAGCTGTCATCATCACTGCCCCGGGGACAGTACCAGGAGATCTCCACGACACCTTTCATCAGCAAACAGTCTTTGGTGCTGCCTTTGCAGTGTCGATGGAAAAAGGTGTGGTGCTTTTGTTTGCTCAGCAGAGCATTCAGGATCTGAGACTTGGAAGAGGAGGGAGAGCTGCCGATCCGTATGAAGGACACGATGGGTGTCTCTGCCTGATAAATGAGTTTGTTTTTGTAACCGACCTGCTTTCCTGACTTCTCAGCCTCTTTCCAGCTCTTCTTGATTTGGCTGAGGGACCAGATGGGGAACTCTATCTGTGAAGTGCACGGGTTTGGTACCAGGAGAGGTAGTGCTAACTGGCAGAAAGCAAGCTTTGTGGAAACGTACTGTCTCATGAAATCATCAGCACAATGAAAAATTGCCATCTGGAGGTCCATGGGGTGCACGCGACTGTTCCCGCTTGCAGATTCAGGGGCTTCTTCCTCCAAATCAGAGAAAAAGTCATCAAAAGAATCCGAGGGTTCATGCTCTTGCTCTGTGGGTTTTGGCACAGGTGCAAGTCCTGGGTTGCTCTTGTCGTTGCAAGTCAGGTACCGCACCCGATAATCCACGGTTAGTAGCTTCTGCAAGAAGTAAAATGGTAGTTCATTGTCCTCGCTGGGCTGTCTGTCATGTAGAGATGTCTTGTATATGATGTGGAAATCTTCTGTCCCCATTTTTCTTGGGTAGTGACTTTCTAGTCCAAGGCGCTTAAGTAAGTGGAGGAACTCTTGGTTTGCAGTGGCTTGATTTCCTTTGGATTTGCCACCATCTGATTTGGATTTGGACTGACCAGAAGGCTCTATTCTTTGAAAAGCATCTTCCATGTCTTTGACTATACTGCGTTTCTTCGCATCGTCGCATGTGTCATCCAAGCACCCGTTGATGAAGGAATGCAAGTCGCTTTCCAGCATCTGCCAGTCTTTACATCCCCTGTGCTTTTCCAGAAGAGTTTTTATCTCTGCGCACCAGAATTTTTTCATTTGATCTTCCATGTATACTAAACGCTTCTTCTTCTGCTCAGGGGACATCTCTTTATGTTCAGGTGTCACAGTTAGACCCAGCAGCAGCAGGAAGGCCTGGGCTCTGTAATCATCTTGCTCCTTCAGACTCAGATAGTCCTTATGTCCCGTTTCTATTTCATTTATCATGAAATTAATTTCTGGACATCCAAGGAGGTATTGAAACGTGCTGCTTTCCACCTGGTATCCCGTGCTGGTTGTAATTAAGAGCACCAACAGTTCTGTGTCTTTCTGTGCCCTTTCCTGGAGAAACTGGAGTAAGGAATAAATAGCTAGGCTTACAGTCAAGGTGGCTTTTATCTTTGCTTCATGAATGGCAGATGCAGAGGTTTCTGGTGCGTAGGTGACCTCCTGGATGTACTCCTGCATTTGCAGCAGTGTCTGGGTGAGATCTTCAAGCTCATAAACATTGGGAGTTTCGGGAAGCGTGTGCTCAGTATGGAAGATCCATTGCATAATGAAGGAAGACCTGGGGAAGTCCTTGACGGAATACACATGAGGATCCAGGAGGCACCTGAACAGAGTCTTGATACAGGTGATGTTTTCTGGAGGTGAATTCTTGCAAAACAGAACGGTATTCACCAGGAACTCCTGCAGTGCTTTGTCCGACAGGCATATGTTGATCCAGACACTATGGTTTTGGGTTTTTTCATACAGATTCTGTTTGAACTCTATCAGCGTGAGCAGTTTCTTTTCATCCACCGTCACCTCCCAGGCCTTCACACACTCCACAAAAGCTCTGGCCTCTTCCACCGCGCTGACCAGTTCCTCTCCAAACATGGTGCCGACACTGCAATTCGTTAGCTCTTCGTAGGCAGCCCTGAGGCTGCTGCTCATTTGATAGACGGACTTAAAATCACTGCCATGGTTGAACAGGATTATATCCCACACTGGGATCAGCTGAAAGCCTCGGTCGATAACGCACCAGGTTGTGTTATTAGTTACAAGCCCCGATTTCCACTGAGGAAGAGAATCGGTCCCTGATGGGCCCCCTGTGTTGGTCACATAGAGCTGAACCGCTGTCTTGGCCCCGCTTCTGTCTCCTCCTTGACAGGAACCCTGTAAGCTGGATTTTGAAACGTCCACATCCATCGCCACGCTGACAGTGAAGCTGCTGTAGCTGGCCCTGATGTAGCTGTTCAGTGCTTCCGATGTTTGGCGCTTCATCTCTTCCCGCTGCTCGGCTCTGAATCCTTCCGTAGATGCCTTCCACCAGAATATCCCCCCAAAGTGGAGGGGCCCTTGGTTTGCGTGGGACCCAAACCTGCTGAAGAAGCTCGCACACCTGCTCTTCAGCACGTTGGCCCTGTCTGCTTCCTGAGTGATGCCCAGAAGATGCTCCATGTCTTGCAGCTCCCACAGGGCTGCGTCCGAGAGGCAAAGCTGGTGCTTTTGGAAGTAGCAGGAGGCCAGAGGGATGTACTGGTACTTGGTGGTGCAAATGTAGCTCTGCTGCGAGCGGGACTGGTGTGTGCCCTCCGATTGCGAGGAGCTGCTGGAGTCTCGACCACTTTCAGCATTAAACCCCCAGAACCCGGCTTTGGCAGAAACGCTGATGCTGAACCCCAGCTGCTCCATGGATTTGGTGAAAGTGGCTTCTGCTGCAGAGGAGGAGAACTCCTTCCTCTCCAGCAGCGACCCTTGCTCTGGACCTGCGAGCTTGAATCCCTCAGGAACCCTGAGGAGCTGGTCTCGCTTTGCCAGCACATCTGCAAGGCTGCTGGTTCTGTAAATGCCCTGCAGGGCCAGACCCCCCGATGCCCGCCTCAGGACCTCCATGTCGGAGACGTTCTCACCCCTGCCCACTGACAACTCCTGCTGCTCCAGCTGCTTCTGGATGCTCTCCAGAACGTCCACCAATGACTTCTCCAGTGGTGTCCAGTACTCTTGGGGAATCTCCATGGCTTTCCACAGAGCCTCCTCTTTCTTTCTTAGAACATCCTTGCTGTGGCTGCGGCTCTTGTGCATTTCTTTCAGCTCCTTCAGGGCTAGCTTGGCCGCTTCTTGTCTCTGCTTTGTCATCGCCAAGCGCTGCTTCTGCAGCTCCTCTAAAGTTGCTTTGTTGTCTTTTAGTTCCAGGAGTTTTTGGAGTGCCTTTGTTTCCCAGGGGTACCGTACTTTGCACTCCAGCTTAAGGTAGTCTTCATATTGCAGATGTTTCAGGGCTTCTCTGGACTTGACTCCCAGTATCTCCGACAGTTTGGGGAGCCAGTATCCACCATCCAGTCCTTCCTTCTCACATGCTTCTGCCAGCAGTTTTTTAGCAAGAAATGCCTTTTCGTCATCCTCTGGTATATCATCCTGTGCACTCATGGCTGTGGGAAAGGAAAACAGACTTTCTTTAAGGTGTGTTATAAGAGGCCGTGGGCTCTCCAGCAGCTGCAGGCCCAGGGATTTCTCCTGCCTGGCTGCTGGAGCCCAGCCTGGGACACCCCAAGACCCATGGGTCTCTGTCCTGGGACAATGGATGTGCCTGCTGCTCTCTCTTTCAGGTTCAACCCTGAAGCTGAGTGTGTATCCCGGAGATGACACACACACTCTGACTTGGCCACACAACCTGCCATGGACAAGGTGCTGCCTTCAAAAGCGCCCACATATACCCAATGGGACTCATAAACACATAAATACAGACAGCCGTGGCCATTCCTGGATCCCTCGAGCACCAGCACAGCCCCTCTCCATCCAACACACCTTCCTGCATCCTGCAGCCTCTTACCAGCCCCACCACCCAAGGTCTCCTGCTTGCTGGCTGGTCCAGCTTGGTGCTCACCGGCAAAGAGAGGCACAGAATCACAGAATCCCAGAAAGTTAAGGGTTGGAGGGGACCTCTAGAGATCATCTGGTCCAACAACCCCCCTGCCAGAGCAGGTCCACCTACAGCAGGTGGCACAGGATGGCATCCAGGCGGGTTTGGAATGTCTCCAGAGTTGGAGACTCCACCACCTCTCCAAGATGGACCTACCACTGGCCAAGGCCAAGCCCATCAACAACAGTGGTAGTGCCTGGAGGGTAAGATAGTTAAGAAGGGGGGAAAAAAACCCTGTGGAACAGCAGCCGGTGGAGAGGAGGGAGAATATGTGAGACCACTGACTCTGCAGACACCAAGGTCACTGGAGAACAAGGTGGAGGAGGTCCTCCAGGCACTGGAGCAGAGACATCCTCCTGCAGCCCATGGAGGTCCATGGGGGAGCAGATAACCCCCTGCAGCCTGTGGAGGTCCACGGTGGAGCAGATATCCCCCTGCAGCCCGTGGAGGTCCACGGGGGAGCAGATATCCCCCTGCAGCCCATGGAGGTCCATGGCAGAGCAGATATCCCCCTGCAGCCCGTGGAGGACCCCACGTTGGAGCAGGGGGATGCCCAAAGGACGCTGTGACCCCATAGGAAGCCCAAGCTGGAGCAGGCTCCTGGCAGGACCTGTGGCCCCGTGGAGAGAGGAGCCCCCGCTGGAGCAGGTTTGGTGGCAGGACTTGTGACCCTGAGAAGGGACCCACGCTGGAGCAGTTTGTGAAGAACTGCAGCATGTGGGAAGGACTGATGTTGGACTGATGTTGGGCAGAGAATGGCTGGAGA
>VZSF01001232.1:0-29613 GCA_013398295.1 Chionis minor
CGGCCGCCGCCGCCCCCGGCTCCGGCCCCGGCCGCTTCCCGGGGGGAGACCCTGGATTAAACGCAGCGTAGCCCCGTGAACAGGCACTGACGTCTGTGTACATAGATATCTCTGTCTCTCTCTATGTATCCCTATCTCTACACGCATAAAACGCCGCATGTTCAAACACAGAAGGGTTTTCTAACAACAACATTCCTCAAAAGTGGGCGTTTTGGGAACGTTTTTTTCTTCTAAGTGACGTTATTGCGCCGTTTACTTCTCTGACCAGCTCCAGTTTTAGTGTGTCCTTGCCTGTTGTTGTTGTTGTTGTTGTTGTTGTTGTTGTTGTTGTTGTTGTTGTTGTTCTTCTTCTTCTTCTTCTTCTGTCGTTCAGAGAAGAACTCATAAAAAAAAAAAAAAGTGTCATTTTTGCGCCAAACACCCACATTTCCGGTGATCTCCGCGGTTCAATGCACCGTTGTTATGAAGCGGGCACCAGCAAGTAGTAGGAAGAAGAAAAAAATATTCAGGATCTCTTTTCTGGGAAGAAGAGAATGGGGATGTGACCAGGGAGAGAGATGCATGCAGGAATGCGGCTCCAGCTACTCCCCAATGCTGGCAGATACTTGCTGGCAGGATCTTCCCTTGGGTCTAAACTGAAGTAAGGACTGACTAGCAGTAACATTATACTGTCACATAAAAACTCCCATTTTTTTTAACAGTAGTGGTGAAAGGAGCTGAACCAGCAGTAAAGATGTCCATTCCACGCTTTATTGCATTAGCAGAACAGCACGGGTCTAGAGGGCAGGTCTTTTCACAAACGGCAAGGGCATGGAGGCCATGGCATTAAAGCACGTGCATAAAATTGCACGGAGGACTCCAGACTAGTCATCCTCAGAGCAGAAGAGAGGGAGGGTGGAGTTTTAAGTATTTTCCAGAGGTCAGTTTTGCTTGTCCTTCATGACACCCCTCTGATTAAAGCTGAAACAGTGAAGCCACGCCTGGATATGTGTCCAGCCAGATGGAGACAGTGTCTTCTTAGGATATTCACACACTTACATATAAATACAATCATGCTGACCCATGACTGGAAGGGAAACCACTCCATGTCATTCCAATATACTTAAAAGAATCGTGGCTAGGAAGTCACAGCTGAATGATTTTGGCTAATAACCAAGTGAACAATGTCAAACACTGAATGTCTGGACAGTTTCCATTCAAAGAACATTTCATCTTGGGCCAACTGTATTTACAAACCACTGGAACGAAATTCCATACTGTCATTTATCCATTAGTAAGAGGCAGCGTTACAGCTGGGTAGGATGCAGGCTCGCTTCTGCACGGAGCTCTCCCAGCTCTCCCAGCGCTGGCAGCTCTGGCCGAGACTCGCATGCCCATTCTGCCCGTCTCCCCCGCTCTCCTCTGCGCGTCTTAGATGGCATTGCCAAATTCAGAGGGGGATTCTGCAGGTATGTGGGCATATACTGGGGTAGTCTCTGACTGGTTACCTAAAATTTGAGGTGCCATTTTACACATAAAGCTTTACTGCATGTTTCAGAAACAACAGATGAGAAAGGCAGATGTTTGTCCCTGCTTGACTTGACATGCATATCTAAACCTTCCCTTGCCCTCCGATCTCAGGCAGTGATGGTAAGGAGTGGAGAAGCTGTAAAACAAGCTCATAGAGCTACACAACAAGAAGAGGATACAGCATATCCTCACATCTTGATCTTACTCCTTGCTTTCTGTCTTCTATCCGCCTCCTCTGAAACTCTCTCCCTTTACCTGACCTACTCCTCCGTGGATGGCCATCTGTTCTCAGAACAAAGCCACTGCCCCTGCCCCTACTCCCCCACTGTGACCTACTCCCACAGAGCCCACAAAGGCACCAAAAACTCCCAGCTCTGGTTCTGAGTTTGGAATGGGCACAGTTCCCTGCATTCAGCATCCTCAACAACAAGAGCTATTGCCAGGCTTGTGTAACTCCCCCAACATTGGTGCAGGAAAGCCTGGATTATCTCTGTTGACATTTAAAAGTAAGAAGTATTTTTGCTGTAACAAAGAGGGGTAGATTATTTCCAGTTATATCGTTACCAGAATACCGTAAAACAGAGTTTGGCCAGATGCTTTCCAATACTTGTCCAGAAATTTCTCCATGTGAGGAAGCATACAGGTCAGTATGACATTGTATGATGAAAGTCTCAAGTGAGGTTGCTTTTGAAGACATCATTGCTATTCATCTAATCACAGACAAATTTCCGCTGCATAGCTCAGTAGATGAACCAGTTCCACACAGAAAAAATGTAATCTGTTTTAGGCTTGTGTGTACATGCAACTTCGACTCAATGTCATACTTGCATTGGTTTCTAAAGCAAATGGAAGGAATAGAATTATAGAATCACAGAATGGTTTGGGTTAGAAGGGACCTTTGAAGATCATCTACTCCAACCCCTCCCTGCCATGGGCAGTGACAGCTTTCACTAGACCAGGTTGCTCAAAGCTCCATTCAGCCTGACCTTGAACACTTCCAGTGATGAGGTATCCAGAACTTCTCTGGGCAACCTGTTCCACTGTCCAACCACACTCAGCATGAAGAATTTCTTCCTTAGGTCCAAGCATAAATGCACTACACAGTATCATCTCCACAGCCAATACACAAAGTTTTAATGTTGCTAAGGGGATGGGGAGCTGTATTGGAGAGGTCTGTAGCAGCAATAAAATCCTCAATGTCTTACCTTTACAAGTATTTAAAGCAATAAAGAATATCTACTTTTGTGATGATGGTCTAAAGCTTGGCTTGAGACTTGGAACGCTACTTTTTGTCTTAAGAGGGTCACATACCTGTGCTGGAGCTGACACTTTGTGGTGGGATTCATGTTGGAATACCAAGAATCCCCCAGGATGTGGGTGTGGTGGGGGTTAAGGGAGCAGAGAGGGATTTTTAAAAGACATAAATGCTGAGCGTTGGCGGTGAAGGGGAGTAACATGATGGCTAATTTCCTCTCATCATATGCCCCGGGTCCTAGCCCAAGATAAATTTAGACCAGCCAACAGTTAATGCCACCTGGCTTCAGCCATGGATGTCCCCAAACCACTTGTGTTTTGGTGGAGTACATGGAGCTGTGCCCCTGGCTGTGGGAGACGGGCTAGGAGCATGTGGGATATTTATACCAGCTCTAAAGCACCGGGATTCCCCGGGGAGCTCTCGGCTCTTTGCTCAGAGTCACACTGACGGGAGGTGCTAGTCCAGTGGCTGCATTTAGTCGTTTGACGAAGAGTTGGACATTTTTAAACACTGGTACTAGTGTCCAGCTTCTAACAGGAGGTGCTAATCCAGGGCTGGTTTTACAGGCCATGGCAAAGCGCGGGAGTCAGAAATTGCAACAGCCTAAGCAAATCTTCTAATGTGACATCGTTTTTATTTCAGGGAAAAAAAATAGGGAGGAGAAAAGGAAAAAATCCAATAAAGATGAAAGCAAGGAGACAAGACAGGAAAGCAAAGGGCGAGCAGCCCGAAGACAAAACCGAGAACAGAGGGAAAACAATAACAAAACGCAGCCGAAGAAAAGAAAAGCCCCAAATAAAGAACAGAACCTGGCACCCATCGACACTGCACACTAACAGCCCTCCATGATTGTTTAAGTCTTATGATGCTGCTATCTCTACCAGATCGCCCTGACAGGTGCTCCAACTGTTCAGGCCACAAATGGACAATGCTACCAGTTATTATTAAACTATAAACAACATTCCAAATACTTGCTATATTCTCCGAGCAACCATAGTTTATTAAAGAGATTGACATGAGCCAAGGGATAAAAATCTAAAAATGGGATACTTTAAAACTGTTATATTATATGCTTCCATGCATCTGTAAAAGGCAATTAAGAAATTTTGTATATATTAATAATAGGGTATAAAATATAGCAATATAATAATGAATGACATTCAGATGAACAATTTTCTTTTTCTTTGTAAAATATTTTTCAAGTTATTGTTTAAGTATGAGGCAAGAGATATGTCTAAATCAAAGACGCAAATCGTATCCCTTCATATATTGTACATAAATAATAAGAGGAGGAGGAAAACGTTTCTGAAGAGCCAGTAGGAACCCAAGGTTTTAGAACCTCTGATGGAGCAGGATGGGATTGCCCTGTGGTTCCCCCGGTCCGTGCTCCAGAGGCAGGTGAGAAACACTGGGGGAAAGCCAGCAGGGCTTCACCAGCTGAGGGAAAGGAAGCAGAAGCATCTGCAGCTTTGAAGACTGAATCCCTGAGGCAGAAGGCGACGGAGCTGAGCCTGAGTAGCGCTCTTATCTGTGGGACAACACGATGTTTTCTGGTCTAAACAGTGGTACCGTGTGTGCTGTTTTATGCTTTTTATACCTATGTGTAACTTAAGTCTACATTTCAAATCTTCTGGTGAATGACAAATCGTATTTGTAGGAGACAATGTTGAGTTAATAAAAACCGGAAAAATAGATTATGTAAGTACGTGTTTTTCACAGTGATGGTGTCGCCTTTTCTACTGAGAGAGGGAATCGTTTCACACCTTCACAGACAGAACAGGACACAACTTGCGTCCACAACGTGCACCTAGGGAAAGGGTGTCCATGATGGTAAATCTACTGAAGGATAGAAATGACAAACTTCTGTTCAAGTTTACATAAATTCTTATTCTAGTTCTTCTCTCTGACACAGCAGAGGTGAAAATCTCTGCCGCTCAGAGGACAGACCAAAACCCTCGGTACCATTCTGGCTATACTGGTGGCTAGAGTGACCCACGAGTGAAGCACAGGCTACACTGACTCGCTGCTCAGAAATGGATTTACCCTTTACAGAAATATGTTGAGGAACCAACATGCTTCATAGCACGTGTTTTGTCGCCATGCTTTCCCCGAGGGCAGCTGTCACAGGGGTAGCAGCCAGCCAGCCCAGTGGGGTATGTAGACCAGAAGCCGTGGCAGGAGAGCCTTCCCAGGCAGTTCCCCTCCCTATTCACTATTTCCATTTCTCGCAGTGAGTTTGACCTTAAAAAAAGACTACCCAACACTGAAGCTTGTCTCTCAGGTTGAGGAAGCCTGAGTGACAGGCTTCAGTGACTTCTGGAGGATTATCCTAACCATCCAACAGTGACACAGCATAGTTTCCTACATTTTACTTTGTAAGAGCTTCATCTTTTAATGATACGTATAGAGATGCAGCAGTCCAATAACATGGGTATTTAAGGCTCCTACCGCTTGCCTCCAACTTTTGTGAGAATTAGTCAAAACTTTCTGTAACCAGCCCCTGATTATACACATATATTATATTTTTGCTGGTGAGAAGACCTAAATGCTAAAGGCTGAATTTAACCGAGATGACCATCATACACATATGACAGCCATCACACACCATGAAGTCTGAATGGGTGAGAGAGAAACACAGGGTGTGCTGAATGCCCATGAGAGGCATCTAACAGTGGGAAACCGGTGCGGGGCTGTGAGGTCCCAGCTCCATCGTACAACTTGCCTTCACCCCCTCCTCCAGACTGAGCTGGCCTCAGTCTCCCAATATCAATCCTGTCAGCAGCAGTCATCTTCCTCCACCACCTTCCCACCTTCTTAGCAGTAGCAAGTGAAGAGAAGCTGGTCTTAGAGAAGTGGAGAGTGCAGGACCTGTGCTCAGCACTGAGGCTCTGGCTGATGCTGAAGGGAGGCAGAGAGACGAAAGGAGAAATCCTGCTTCTGCCAGACTCAGGGGCTGGCACCAAAAAATGAGGTGCAAGCAGCAGTTCTGGGCTAAGAGGGGTTGGCACCACAGCAGAAAGCAGCACTCCGTGCTTCAAAACCCTCTCCTGCAGCTGCAGTCACCCATCCCTCTGGGGTGCTGGTGGGCGGACGGGTGTTCAACTGCTTCAGGAAGATTCGCTGCTCAATTTACTTCCTCCAGGGACACGTTGTTGGCTAGGTGATGAAGTACCCCTACTTGGATTCAGCCAACTAGACCACCAGCTGGATATCCACCACATGGATAACTGAACCTAGGGAAGCTTTATCTGCAACTCTTACAACTAACCAGTAAGATTGTGTCCTTTCCCTACCTTAATTAAATAGAGGAGTTTAATGGCAAGGGGTTTTCAGATGGAAGAATAGCTCTTGATAAAAGCACAAGCAAAAACTATAAAAATGAACAAGAGTATTAAGAGGGGAATTAAAAAGAGGAAAAAGCAAAACAAGGAGCTAAACCCAGAATGTCCCTGATCTCAGTTATTCTCTACTCTAACACTTGGAGGAGTCAAAGAATGCCATTTATCTGGCAAAAAGACAGACAGAGGACTAGAAAAGCAGAAACAAATAGTAGTTCAAGAGCTACAGATGGAAGGATAAAAAAGAGGGTGAAAGGAAAAGAAGAGAATTTAGGATACAAATGTGAGATTTGCTATGAGTTGTTCCATAAACCTTTATTACAAACTCCAGTGTGCCACTCCCTGCTTACTCAAGTGGCAGTGACACGAGAGATGGTTTGTCTTACCAAGAGCAGGACTTGGAATACCTTTCAGCAAGGGATAAAAATATAAAAGAAATTTGGCTCGTGGCAGTAATAATTCATAGCAATAGTACCTGAAAAATGATGATGCAACTTTTCCTGGAAGTGACCAAGGAAGATGCCGTCATGTTGTTCCCTCTCACACAGGATAATGTTTGATAATATTGCCTGTAGCCATGGTGAAGCACTAAAAAGTACATCCAGCTCATCTGGGCAACTAAAATTTTCTCCAGTTCTGGCTCTGAACGCAGACTGCTGTGATGGTAGGTGAACTGCTCCACTGGGGACTCCCAAGAGACTGAAGAAGAATATGGACCTTTGTAGGTCAAATATATATTTCAATTACACTGTTTGCCCACCTAGTAATGAATATATAAAATCAGGAGTCAGTGATCTTGCATGCCAAGTAAGTGCTAATGGGGATTCATATGACCTTACCAGAGAAGATCTGATTAAGTACTGCAAGTAGCTGTGAATAAATTTGTGCAAAACTTCTTTCCTGACAATTGCTTCCTAGTTACAAAATACCTCAAAACATTGAGAGTCAATTTTAAGTAATTTGCAGAGGATTATGAACAACTTTTCTTAAAATGGGAGCTAAATTAAATGGGTGTTAAGTGTCAGCCAAATTCATAGTGTGCTAATTATTAAAGAACAAGTCCAGAATAAAATACTAAATAGCAGCTATGGTCAGTGGAGAAACACAAATGAGGTGCTATTTGTGACAGTTAAGCTGCTCAGGGAATGATAATCAGTAACAAAGAGGCAGAAAAATGCAAAAAAACCCAAATCTTATGGCCCAGGCTTTAGATCTGTCTGACCAAGCTGTAGTTTGTTCTCTCACCTGGCTCCATGTTAGTGAAGACCTGAGCAAGAAAATCCAGGGTTCAGGTATCATAAACAGTTTAAGCTCCGAACTGCTGAACTCTTCATCAAAATTGTCTCAGCAGCTTTATTCTGAGCCACCAGAGCAGAGTTGCCGTGATGAGAGCGCTGATGAATGCACTAAATAAATGGCAGGGTTTTACTGTACCCTGTAGCAAAGTGGCAGCAGAAGGACCCACCAGCAGAATGGGACCATCAGCATCACCAGTCACCCCCCACAATGAAGTTCTGGTGTCATAACCTCCACCAGCTGCCTCTGGATACTTGTGGTTGATATGCTGATGGGAAAGCAGCACATGAATATTGTTATTAATTCAGAAATATTCCTCTATAGCCCTCGTGAGTCACTGTCATTTATCTTCTGTTTCTGTGGTTTTAGGCTCTGAAACTTATTGAAGGCTTAACTTTATGATGCAGCATGAATGTACCATGACTCTTGTACTTAATTGCTATGCATTGTTATTTTCAGAGACAACACTGGGTTTCGTTCACATGGTTCACATGGAGTTGCAAGAACTCGACCAACAAATTCTGCACAGCGTGACATAACAGCTGATCATGGGAGCCGCTCTTCACGGTGACATTCTGCAAGCGTCAGCTGAAGCTGCAGTTTCAGGCTTTCTGAAGTCCAACAGCGAGGGCTTGGGTGGTACCGTCACATTTTCAGGCTCAGATGTGCTACTTCATTGACATTACTTAGCACAAAGCTGACACGGCAAAGACCGTGCAGCCCTATGCAGCAAGTGTACTCTGCAGTTACACATCCTCAAATAATCCTCCCATATGGCCTCTTGTTAATGGGGGATTAGATTTCTCCTACTATTTTGTAATAAATTGGCATAATTTAAAGAGAAGTTAAGTCAGCATGTTTGTTCACCATTGTAACAACCCGTCTGTCCCTTACATCTTCCTCTCCTAACTTAGCTATGATATTCCTAGTGGATTAAGGCCTGCTCTTTCAGATCCAGAATGCTAACTGCATTTGTCTTTGAGAAACAAGAGCACCCATTGATTGGTTTGGCACAGAAATTTCTGGTGCAGATGAAATTTTTGTTGATACTGTTCTCCGGAGCATTTCGGTGTTCTGATAAGGTCCATATCAATTCCTCATACACAAGACAGTCATTCAATTTCTTAAAAATCAACCCCCTGTACTCCTGCAGAAGGCTGGTTGGAAGTCCATCTTGCCTGAGGAACATTTGTTAAACATCTTTTTAGATACAAAGCTGTCTGAGAACAGTCATGCATATATCAGCAAAAAAATGGACCTTAAAGGATCTTTGAAACTGGCCATCTGGTGTTGCTTTTTAGAATTTACTAAGTATTTGCTAGGATCTAAGGTATATTTCAGCATCTTGTGGCTCTGTTTCCATCTCAGCCTTATGTCATCCAGTCTGGGCTGTTCATGGAGAGGTTAATAACAGGTACAGTAATCTCCACCTTCCTCTCTCAGTGCACAGGCACGCCTGCACCTACACTGTGCCTAGATCTAAATTAATCTGTCCTGCTTAGCTCACACAGACACTGTAGATGGATTTGATTTTGGGTCATCAACCATTGTCCTTTCTGAGTGGCTTCTCTTCCATTAGGTGCACAAGTGTTCTGAATTTCCTGCTTCCAGCTGAACTTTTGAAGCTCTGGTCATTGTGGTCCCACATAGGAGTCACCTCACATTCACCTCTATTCTTGCTTCTTCCTCCAGTTCTCTCCACTTTCTGACTAAGTGTCCTTTGCTCCTCCTTTCTTCTGCACTACCACCGTTCCCCTCCTTCTTCTGATTCACCTTGGGTATCCTCACTGACAAATCTAACTGCTACCTAAGTAGCAAACTGAGTGCATTTGACTTCTGAGTCTCCTCTTCTTTCTTCTCTTCCCACCTCTCCCTTGCTTATCTTACTTCAGTTGTTTCTTCTTAGGATGGCTGTAAAGTAAAGCAAAACCAAGCCGTCTTACTACCAGTCTCGCTTGCAATCACGGAGCCTCAACCCGGGGCAGGAAGGTAGGGTGAGCAGCCTCCCTTGGACAAAATTGCCAGCACAACTTTTTCTGTCATCAGTACTGTGGAGGCAGGAAAAATTCTGCAGGTACCACCAAAATAGGATGCAATATATCAGGGACAGGAGGGAAAAGAGTTGTCAGCTGGTCCAACACCTTTAAAAGGATGATGCGAACAAAATTAAACCAGCAACAGCAACCGATTTTTCATGTATAGGGAATATATTTTCATGTAGAGGGAATAAAGCACTGGGATAAATGATCCCAGAATGAAATCAATAGGTTTCAATTTATTTAGTTCTTGATGTGCCTATAGGAGGAAACCAGAGATGAGACAAATTAATGCAGAGATGGGAACAGAGGGATGGCTGGCTGCAGAGAAGCAAGAAGCTGAAAAACATACTGTCACTATTATTTAGTCTATGCATGAAATAACCTCCACTCCTTCATAGTCTATTCCAGTGCAGCTATGGCTAAACGGGTTAATAAAGTTCTACAGGTACTAGTACAGTCATTATCCAGGGAGAGTCAGTACAATCAATAGATTGCACTAGTGAAACAGGTATTTTCCCAGAGCATGAAATTAAGGAACTGCTTTCATGATTTTGGGGTTTTCCTGTGACTGAAAAACAGGAGGGCAGGTCCCTTTACGCTATAGCACAAAATAGCTGGTTTCAAAAATGGTTTGATCTTCACTATAGTATCAATGCACCATATAAATACACATCAGTCCATAAAATAGGCTTCTATGAAAAAGAAAAATGTGCATAAAATTTCTTAGGCAAATCAACATAACCCGCTCAAGGGTATGTTCCTTTTTTATATGAAATGACACATTGTTTTATTCTGCTGTCAAAGTTGAACAATTGTAGAAACTTCGAAAAGCATCTTACAGCAAAAGCATAATTCAAAATGATAAAGGAAGTTTTTTTCGTGGTGATGCTTTGTTCATAAAAGAAACCTCCAGTGAGTAAATCACAATGAAATCTGTCATATAGCTACTCCAATAATTCTGTTATCGGGAAACAGGATTTACAGTTTCAGACAGCAAGAGGGGACTAAAAATGGGTAAATTATCTCCACATGACACTGACAGGTACCAGCGTACCCCTGCTAGTTATTGGAAAAGTAATGTCCAAAATAATAAATAAACCTGGTGTCATCTTTTTACCACCCCTTTCTCCCCCTGTTAGAAGTGCATCTAGTTTTACATGCTAGAGACTGAATAGCTGGGCAAGGAGCTGTCACTCACTCTCTTTTGAAACCACGTTTCTTCAGCAGTGGCTGAAGTGCACAATTCTGTCGCTTTTGGTGATGATGCCTCCAGGCCAGGTGCTTATGTCTTGCTGTCATGCTATTCACTGACAGTATTTGAGATTTTACTGTTCTTCAAATGTCTCTCTTCCATTGAAGAGTGATTTTGACTATTCCCAGAGTGTCATGAGCTTCTATTTTTTCCAGATTCTACTTACTTCTTTCTGAAACACATTTCTACCCACCAGCCCCTGCCTTCTGTTCAGTAGATGGTCTATATGTAGGACAACTAACCCAGTTCTGCTGAGAACGGGATTGCGTGATTTGGACATCCCATGTGTGTATGTATGTGCGTCGGGGTCAGGGATCGAAGGACTGGTGGAGACCGGGGCTTGTATCAAACTTCTCTAAAATAGGGAGGACATTAGATAAGCCACCATTTTTTAATGGTGGTTTTAAACACCCTGAAAGCATGGGAGGGAGTATTCACACATCTTAGTCTCTTGCAGTCATCCCTGAAATGAAACCCAAGAGCCCAGCCTGACCTCTTGGGCTACAGGTTTGGTCCATTTCCACATGTTTGCAATATATCATGTTATTCTTTTGCTCTTTAGAGTATCTTTTGGTGATGGGTCTCCAGATCATCTAACGTACAAGTACATGGTCTACTCTTTATGAGTCTTTTTAGCTTACTGGTGTTATCTGAGCTCCAGCAGCGCATTGAATGATGTAATTAGCATCACTCATCTGTGGTTTCTTTTCACATCCTATTTCCTATGACCTTAAATTGGCTCTGCCTAATGCATTACTGAATTCTAGACATATTGTGCTTGCTGCTTAGAGGGAAGGAGAAAAGAGAACCAAGTATTCTCATGGTAGTGGAAATCTTGCTTGAGAGATCAATTTCTTGTTTTGCTTTGTTGGTTTGTTTGTTTTTTTTTTAATACAAGGGAGAAATGGCAACATAAGACAATTTCTAAGCACAAGCATCCTGAGACTTACATTTTCAAAATTAATCCCAGGGGAAAGAAAAGAACGGTAATTAAAAGTGAGTATTTGAAAGTCAGCTGGGCATCTTAAGCTGAGATGCTGGTACACCATTAGGGGGCCACCTCAATATAAGATCTTAAGAATGAAGCTCTTAGAAAGACTTAGAAGTTTTATTCAGTCGACACACACTTGCTGAGGGATAAGTAAAAATTCTTTGCAATTTTCTCATGGGTCCTGCAGAATCCTAGGAGCAATTTCATACATTAGGAAATGCAAGTCCACTGCGCTTTAGTGACTGTCAGTGGGTGGTTAAAAAGCACAATGTCTACATTGTACCTAAGCTGTAATTAAAGAGGTATCAACTATTTTTCAATATAGAAAGCTTTGTCTTCTGACTACAAGAATAAATAAGTCATCAGTCCGGAATGCTGGATAGTCATAATTTCAGACCTATAAATCATACTTAGTGTGTTTTGTAACCAGCTTTTACTAAAACATTACTTCATAAAAAAAAATCCCACTAGCAGCACCGTGCATTGTATTATTTATTACTACAAGTGGAAGCTGCAGAAGCATCATCATCCTTCAGCTATCTCCCCCTGGAGGAGAGCAATAACTGCCATGTTTTGAAAAATAGTTGACAGTATCATGAGGAATTTCAAGATTAATTTGAAAACTGGACATTCTTGGCTTGCTGTAAGATAACAGGCAATGCAAAGCATCTAGTGGCTTTTGACACCACTGCATATTTTCTTGAACAGCTTTTAATTTGGTCTTTTAATACAGGGACAGATCTGTAGTCAAGGCGTTTTTCCGTATCATTTTTTGTATAAGCAGTAACAGTGACTTATAATTCCATATAACGCTGTCAGCACAAATGTGTACTCGCTTGCACAAGCTCTGCTGAAGCCAGTCTGAAGCTCACATGGCCTCTCTGCTCAGCTAAGCACAAGAACGAGTCTCTCAGAAGGCTGCAGCCAAAGGCTGAGAAGGCTCCCATGGGCTTTTGTGAAGCAGCAAGACGAAACTCAAAAGGGAGAATGCAGAGCACTACATGAAGGAATATAAAAATTCACAGAGCAATAAGAAAAGACCCCCTCAGGCAGCAGTGGTAATTCACAGCTGAATGCAAACAGTGCCATGATATCACAAAGAAAGCAAACATCATACTCACGCCTGTGATATATATGAAGCAATTCTTCTGTTCTCAGCACTGCTAGAAGCCTCAGCTGAAGTACAGTGTCCCCTTAAAGTGCCACAGTTCAAGAGAAAGCTGGTCTAACCCGGAACGGTTCAGGCAAAAGCACTGAGAATGGTCAAAGCTCCAGAAAAATATTCTGACATCTAACTGTATCTCTGAAGCAGGTAATAGACATAGAGCAACACTGCCAAGGATGACAGGGATATGGCCACAAATGGGAATCATTTGGAGGACAGCTGAAGGAAACAAACTAAGGAATTCTTTATATATTCTGGATATAATAAACAGTAACAACCACTGAAGGTAGGGAGCAAAAATAAAAATGCAGCACACGTCAAACACACTAAGTAACTGAGGTATGTAAAACTAAAATATCCCTTCCATCCCATCTGTAGCTGCTTCATAATTTTATCCTTTCTCAGGTTACACAGTGCTTGCATTCCTAGCTCCCATATTCATACATTTAGACACGAATCCCAGCTTTCCTATACTCTTCCAAACAAAATTTATCCTCCATTTCCTCATGACTGAAATGAACGTTAAAGCCTCCAAATTCAGAAGACAAATACAAAACATAAATTTTATCATCTCCTTTCTTAGAGGAACAAAATTTGTACCAGCTAATGATAGGGCAAGAGGAAATGGGTTCAAGTTGTGCCAAGGGACATTTAGGCTGGAAATTAGGAAAACAATTTTGACTGAAAGAGTTCTCAAACATTGGAATAGGCTGCCCAGGGAGGTGGTAGAGTCACCACCCCTAGATGTGTTTAAAAGTTGTGTAGATGTGGTGCTTAGAGACATGGTTTACAAGCAGACCTGGTAGAGTTGAGTCAATGGTTGGACTAGATGATCTTAAAGGTTTTTTCCAACCTAAATGATTCTATGAGTCTATGATTCTGCCATTATGCTGGCCATCAGGCAGCCAGCTATTCCAGCAACTTTTCAGTTTGCTGGCCAGTTTCACCCTGATTTGGAAAAACAATAACCCAATAACATTAAGTTTGTACAAGGTGGGCATTTGACAGCCAGATCCTGGGCTGCCGATCAGCAGGTACAGACTCCTAGTTCTGTCTGCAAGGGTGCTGTGGGGAGCATGGAGCAGAAGCAGGGTCACCGGGGGAAAAAGGGAAGGGCTGGAGCCCAAAGACACAAATCCAAAGGAAAACTGGCTTCCTTAGTTTTGCTGCTCATTGAGTGACCTGTTTCACTTTCTAAACTCAAAATTTTTACTTCTTCATTATTTTGGGGGGAGGAAGGGCACAGACAAACAATATACAATTTCTTAAATCCTTGGTAGGCCAGTACTGTTTCCATACAGAAGACGTGCCACCGGATCAGTGGTACCTGTTAGCATCACATTGCATCTGAATGACTCTGCTTGGAAAAGCAGAGCCCCCTCTAGCATTACACACGAGCCTACCCCCACCTTCAGCAACAGGAGAACAATCTCTGGCGGACCCTGTTAATGGCCAAAGCAGCTGAACCTTGTGCCACACACGCTGCAACCCTGTCTAGCCCAGGGAAAGCTTCTCCAGCATGGATTTGTGCCTGGAAGGCAGCTGAGTGCTGCAGGTGGCTCCAGCCAGCGTGAGTGTGAGAGAAGAGATAAGAGAGGGAGCACACTCACACCACCGCTCCACCAGCTCCCCTGAGCACCCACCTCTGTGTGTACCTTCCTCGGTGCTTCTTGGTGGAGGAGCCGATGTAGGAGCCAACGGGGTATGGCAAGGCAGAGCCAGCCCAGTAGTCCCCCTTTAGGTAGGCAGATGAGGTTTTTGAGAACTGTTTATTCTGCCATCTTAAGATAAAAGCGTATGCATTATATCTAAAATTGATGAAAATGAAGGACTGTCCTGGATTTCTTAAAAGCCTTGGAACTAAATTAGAAATCCAGCTCCTTCCTTCCGTATCACATATGGCACTTCCCAATATTGAAATAGGTTTCCCCCTCAGTGTACCCTGAAAGCAAGGTCCCCACAGGGATTACCACAAAGCAGAGCAAAGAGCTGCCTAACAAGAATTAAAAAACAAATTTTGGGACTAAATCCCGAGCTGGGTGCACCGATACCTACATCCACCCAAGCAGGTGTGTGCTTTCATGCATGTGTTGTGATCTGGAAGTCAAAGAAACACATGCAAAGGGACAGGAGGAGACCTCTACTCCAAATACCAAGATCCAGGACCATGACATTTCACTGGACTAGCAGACAGCTGGGTTCACAGCTGAGTGTCCCAGTTTGGAGCAGAGATTGGAACACAGCGGCGTTCCTACTGTGCAACTGTCCCAGTTTAGGCCATGCACGCTAAAGTAATCAGGATCACATGGCTAGAAAGTAAAGGAACCTCTATTTAAAAAACAAAAACCAAAACCAAACTGTTTCAAGATCTCTTGGACATGAGTGGCCTCAGTGCTTGAGCAGAGTGACACGTGCTCACCAGCAAAACATGGGTGTGCAGGGCAGAAAGTGATGATGCTGGAGAACTGATCTAGGCACAAGTTAAGAAGCAGTGTTGAAGAAGGCAGTGGTTAAAGAAGCCACCACAAAGGCATCACAGGAGACAAAAAAGAGCCCATTTACTGGACTCAGGGCTGTGCTGTTCACCACTTGCTGCAAAGGCTTATAGATGTTGGCAAAGTACAGTGTTAATCTGAGGCAGTGGAGCTGAGGGATGGATGTGTTTACGCACTTGAGCAATCACTGACTTCTCACAGCGCTCTGGAAAAGTTTACAACTTCTCTAGCACAACAAACTTCCTGGTAATACACGCTCTGCCAAAAGACATTTCCTTACATTAACTGAAGGATATGAATCACAAGAGATAGCCGGTGTCCCAGATCAATACTTATCAGAGCTTTGGCTGGTGGAAGTTTTGAGGAAGAATGAAGCTACACGAATAACAGATGGGATAGAAAATTTGGTGATGACAATATGCCGGTAAAACATATTTTACCTGGAACTTCTTTACTACTTGCTCTGGATCATGTTTTTCCCCTCAAAGTTTCTATTACAAAAACCAAAAAACCTAGTTGTCTTGCTTTTGTTTCGATCCTACCCATGCAGGGTATTCCAGACTCTTCGCTCAGTTTCAGCCTTAAACCTGGAGACAGGATGTGACTGAGTCATATTAAGATTGTTCTCTATTTTCTGACTCACTGCAGTTTTGTGTGTCAAAATTTGAAGTTGTTTTTGCACCATCAGCCATTTTAGATAATGTAGCAAATTCCTTAGCTACAGCGTTCTCACTCATTAATTTTCTATCGAAAATACTGAAGACCTACCAAGGGACTTTTTACTAACTTTTACTACTTGTCACTGTGTCCGGATGATCTGAACAATGTCTTCTTTTTAAATTCAATGATGCATTAATAACACAAACAAAATGTAAGAATTATGAAGATCCTGGCCTTAACATTTGACGATAATAAGGATATGGACGAATAACACATACACACACCCCCCTGTATATTCTCAAATGTAATTTAGAGAGCCTGCTTTGTGGTAGAAAACTTGAAAGATCACCTTTGTCTTTTTTTACTCTATTTTCCATGATTCTATTTAGACACAATGACCAAGATTCCCAGCGACACCCAAAGCAAAGTGAAATGCAACCCCGAAGGAGGGCATGAGAAGTGATTTCAGACTATTTTTATTAGCTCAAAAAAAATCTTTGACCACTGTTTACCACTCAGAGGCCTCCTGTGTAGTTTTCTGGTTTCCAGTAAGTAACACAGCCTAAGTCACCTCCCAGGGTATTTGAAGTACATCCCAACTAGACTTTGTCTTTCCTGGCAATGTCCTGTTTGGCAGGTGGGTAATGAGAGAAGCGTTACAGTGACTCAGCTGGCCCATGGCGTGATGTCTCCATAACCAACAGAGTCTCAGGCGAAGCAATCCTTATGTGGGAAAAATTTGAACCACTGATTCAGGGGTTGCTAGTTGGGTATCTGAGACACTGAGGGGCCTAACACTATCATTTTCTTCATTCTTGTGTTGTGGACTCATAATAATAGCTTAATTATGGTTTTAATTTTGGAAATAGAGATTATCGTTCTTCAACGCAAAGGCCAGAGAGATAATGACTTCTTTGTTGCAAGTCTGGCAGAACACAATGCTTCTTGTTTATAACAGCAACTGGATAATTTATTTGCATGCAGGAGGTAGTGTGTTCCGCTGGATTCCCTTTAGCCTTTACTTCTCTGTTGTTCAGAAATAACACAGTATATTACAATTACAATTATATTACAATAAGCCTTCAATTATTGGGTAATCCAATTTAATCAAACAGGAGCATGGCTCATACATAGCTGCAATTACCTGTAAAGTTATGGGTACTGGCAGTTAACAATACCGTCTTTCACTGCACCACGAGAAATGACATCTCTGAATTTAAATATGCTCAACTATCAGCAAGACTTCCATTGTTAAAGAATATTATGGTAATTATTCTGTTATGGTGTTATTCTACCTTACTACCCACAGATGGACAGTGGAAAGATGAAAACCTTGGCGTCCCTTGCATAGTTGTACAGTTCCCTCACTGTCATCATGCAGCAGAAATTTCTACGTATAGTTCATTATAGATGAAAAAGATCACAAGCATAACCTCATGTGACGCCGTTCTTCATCATCGGCTGTCACAGCAAAAAAGCCTTGGCAGCCTTGACCCATGCAGCAGCTATCAGCCCTGTTAGCAACAGCTTCTCTTTTGCTCACAACTGCCCTGCCGACCTTTGGCTTCTACCAGCACACACGTACTTCAGCACAGGCAAGCGTAATTCCCAACAAGAACGGACAGTCTCAGGAGCTGGAGTTGGTGACTTGCTGGGACACAACCTGTTGGCTGAGTCAGTCACGTGCATGACCTCTCTGTTTCAGCTCTGAGGGAAAGGATGTGGTTCAGTCTGAGGCAAGCATGCCTGATTTTCACTGTCTCCGTGGAGGTGTCTGCACAGGCTAGGTGTCTAAAGTCCTGTTATTGTCAACAGACAATTAGTGAATCCAGCCAGTGAAGCCCGGGGGGTGATTCAGTTGTCCAAAGGCAGGTGCTCAGGGCCATTTTACATTCCCTGTCACATCCCATCTGACTTCCAAACAGCACTTCAAAAAGGGTACAGGTCTCCTGTAAGGCCCATGTCATACCTGCAATGATGCATGGTTCTCACCTACCCTCTGAAATGGCATTAGATGTCACAGTAACTGTTTCCCACCTTTGGTGTCTACTTTAGGGTAAACCGAATTGATCTAGAGACTCTTTTGACTGTACTGCCCAGGAGCTCAGTGCAGCTGCCTGAACACCACATGGACTGCCATCTGAGATGGTCTGGGACAGCCTGCCTGGAGTCCAGCTACCACTGCAGAGAGACATGGGTATCCCAAAGGCCCTGTATCAGATGTACCGACCCCAAGTGGGTGTCTCAGAAATCCTACAGCATTTCAAGAAGCACAAGACACCTGTACATGGGCACCTGAATCCTACCTACATCTCCATAGATTTAAATGGGTCTATATCTATAGACACCTACATATAGAGGCTGGAGTGTGTTTAAGACTCACCCAGTGTGACCTAGCTTTGACATACTTCCTTCTGTATAAACTTAAAAGTTTATACAAAGACACTTATGGGCACCCAACTAAAAGCATCAGCTCTTAAGTTGTCATAATGGGACTATGGGTGTAGTCCAAACCAAGCTAACAACTTTAAATGAGTGTAAAATATGAGTCCTCCCTTCTCTACTCTTCTCAGTCTACTACCATCCCAAGCGCCTCTCCAATATGAGCTTTCATATTTTCCAGAGAGACCTTGACTGCTACCACATCCTAGCTAGATGACCAGGTAAAGAACATTCCTTTATAAATTCTTGCTCGTGTGAAGCTGCAGACTTCTCTCATAGCCTTATTTTAGCTGCAAGAGCTTTCTATCCCATTGTTGGTGATAATCTTAACAAAAAAACAATGCCACAGAATCTGGGCTTCTAAAGAAGATTCAGCAGCTCTTCAGCTAATCGATGAGGAATGATGATGGATACCATGCACCTCATTGAAGAATGAAACCTGATGATATCACGTAAAACTATAGAATGAGTAGTCGCACCACCACTAAACTTTTCAGCAGAAATATCCAGCTTCCACGCTTACCCAGCAATCCCAAACAGTCCACCACATCCTTCCAGATACGCTGAGTGCCAAATACTCCTCTGCAGAGCTGGCAAAGCTTTCTGCTCCTCCTGCAGAGTTCTGTAATTTATGCCTCCTGATGCCATTTTACAGCAAACAAGAAGCTGAAGCGGGAGTAATGAGGTGTAATAAGCTAGATAATGCAAAGAATCGCTCCATCAACACAATTACTCGACATCCCATCAAGCTGAACCAAAACCACCAGTGCTAATTTACCTGAACCTACACAGAATATCTACTTTGCTGGGCCTGAGCACCACAGAAATTGTGCCACAGAACACAAAACATGAAGCATCCACAACTGTATACACGAGGATGTATACAGCTGCACATATTCCTTAAAAAAACATAGATACTTTCCATGCTATGGAAATGCAAATGAAAGTGCAGGTCTATTCATTGTCTTCTCTCAAACCAAGCACACTATGCCTCCTATAAAATGTACTACTAAATCTTTGAAATCTATAGCCTTGTGGATTCTGTAATATGAATGAGAAGTTAACGCGTTCATCCATACCTGATCACCTCACTCTTTAAGATATTACAGTCTGATTCAACTTTGTTTCACTATCCAATTGTGTTGTCATCTTGGAAGAAATCACACGAATGAATCTGCGGCAGGTGTAAACCAGGGTCACTTCACTGGAACTCAAGGAGTTATATGTTCTTACAAGAGCAATGAATTTGATCCGTGATCAGTGGAATAACATCACTGCAGCATCCTGCTCAAAATGAATAATGGGGGAAGCTTTGAGCCCCCAGGTAAATAGATGTCATAAATCCAGCCTTGTATAAATACAGGAATTTATACCGGGGATGGATGCAACCTAGTCATCTTGCCATTCATATAGTCTGTAGTTTAAAGGCTATACATTATTCATTGCTGATGTGAGCAGCTGAAAGTCTGTTCAACTCCACGGAACGGCACTGAGGTATCCTGTCTGTGAGTGCGTCCCTGTGGCATTATCCAACACACAGCTTAAGTCAGAGGTACCGAACAGTGACACAAAATGCAGACATGCAAAACGAGATTTTTTGGAGCTCATCTCAAAGTTAATGGAAATTGTGTAGCCATTTCCTTTACCTGAATTTAAAGAAGCCCAGCACAACTCCTTTGGAACTCCCTTCCACAGCAGGGGAAGAAGGGATCGTCGTATGTCTGAGTGAATTAACTGAAATCGGTGAAACTAATTCCAGAGTAAGGTGCTATCCATCAAAAATGAGGGCCAGAACTGAGTTTAAAGTAACATCCTACTCTAAACCAGGAAGGATGGTGAACTGAGACTCCTTGTCTGTTTCTAATATGAACCCCTTGTGGCTTTTATCAGCACTGCTGGAAGTCAAGAAGCAAGAACACCTTGTTTCATGGCTCCTTCCCCCAGCTTTCAATGCTCCATATAATTAGAACACTTCTAAAAATGCAGCTTATGTGAGAATTAAAAAAAACTAACAAAAAGCCTCATCTATTTACCTTAGCCCTTCAAAAGAATACACATTCTTTCATATTAATGATGCACTAATACATCAGAAGCTTTCCAGGATTATTAAAATGGCCCTAAAACCACAAACTCCAAGCTAACACTACAGATGCAGCAAGAGACTTAGTTCGCACAACAAAAAGCTCTGGAATAGCACTTTATCTCACTGAAATTCCAGCGAGGCCAATAATTATGAGCTGATGCACACAAAGGCTAAGGCTTGGGTGTAGCAATCCCCAAGGTAGCATCACCACAAACCAAACAAATGAATTCCATCCTGAGATCCTACCAACCCTACTAAGGGGAAAAAAAATGCAGTAGAGAAAATCCAAATATATATAAAATCAAGCATACATATTAGTCAAAAAAAAAAAGTAATCAGTTTAGAAACAACTGTTTTCCTCAGAGAGTCCTCTAGTGATTTGTAGGACCCTGGAGAGGATTATGGTGCCAGCAGAATACTACACCTTTGCACTCTCCATCTTCAAAGGATTGTAACTAATGAATCCTCACAGGCCTCTGTGAGACAGGTAGGTATTATAATCCATCTCACAGGTAGATAAGTTGACTACTGATTTGGTAAAGCTTATGCCACAGCAGAGATTAGAAAGTTGTACTTCCTGAACTCGGGATCCCAAAGGTACGGTAATCCTTCTGTGAACTTCCCTTCCATGCCTTCCACTTTCTTTTGCCTGCCCTCTTCCAGAGAGGGAATATAGTGTTGCTGCAGCTAATTTTTGTCATTCAAGGAAATCCACAGAACTGATGTGCGCTCCATCAGAACAATTAGGATGACTAGAGCAAACACTACGAGCAGGAAACGGCCAAAGTTAAGGCATTAAGCATACAGAAGGAGAGGGTATTGCACTCTAGGCCACAGAAAATGCATCCCTTCCCTGGAGATTACACGTCATTTATCTTCTACTGGAGTACCTCTTCCTGATAAATGGTGCTAGCAGGGCAGCCTGCTCATGCCATTTCTAAACACAAACTCAACCAGGATGTAGATTTGTCTCTCTCTTCCCCTTGGGGAAGATCTACACAGGGTTTAATTGCACTCTCATGTTTTTAAAGCCTTGCTTGTCCCCTTCTACAGGAGAAAGCACAAAACCCTTCCTATGTGCCCTGGGCCAATCCAAGCAGATTGCGAGGCAGCAGGCAGTTAAACACACAGATATTCACTTGGGCAGTCTATCCCGCTGGATCTAATGAAACTACATGCAAAATGTAAGGTTCCACGTAAGCACGTAAGCCACGTAAGTACTGTGGCTTGAGGGTGATGTGGGTAAACAGGATTATTAACTTTTGACTTTATTCTTTTTAACATTTGAATGGCTATTTTGGAAGCTGTGCTCAGCATCCCTCTATCATTGCTTATGGACGCTATTTCCCTTCACTGAATTTGTTAAGTAAACTCTAAGATAGAACAGGCAGTGCAGCATTACCGATTAATGCATGCCTCAAATCCTCAGTGAACTCCTGTCAGCTCAGAGTTCATGCCACTAAGAAATGTATTTTTCTATGCTATGCTTTCATACCGTCTGAGAACACTTTATAAAATAGATGCAAAAGACACTGTGTCATTTCCATCTGCAACATCACCTTTGCATTTACTGTCCCAGCCTGTGTGGCTCTTAGAGGTGACAGTCATTAAAACTGCAATTATAATAATTATTTAAGCATTGATTGACATTAATTTCCTCCTAAGATTTTGTCATAACAACTCCATCTCCTTTTCCTTCTTTATGGAGAAAAGCCTGGTGAAGCCCCAGAAAGAAGCTCCTTCTCACTGACATTTATTTAGTCTACATTATTGGCATTTAAAAATACAAACAACATTAAGAAGCATTTCTCCACGGCAGTACTACTTCAACTGCGTAGCTGAAAAGTGCATTACAGGTCTGACCTAATCCTGCATTCTCTGTAACATCAGCCATCAGAGGCATCTCACTGGGAGACGTGAGTGTACAGAGCAAGAGACGAGACTTCAAACGGGAACGCTTACTCCAGTTATTTTCTTTACATCTTGTTGTTATTCCTCACTCAAGAAACAAAGAGATGCTGCCACACTATACGGCTACCTGTTGTAAGCAAGATGAATGTGTCTTTTGGCTGGCATAGCTCTACATATCTTCAGAAAACGTTTTTTCTTGCTGGGCTTAAGTACTACAAAAATTGATCTGTTCCTTCTGTCCAGAAAGTTAAACTTGCTTTTGGGAGGACTCCCGTTCTGCTGTGAAGATTCTAACGGAGGATGGTGCCACATGTCTGAGATTCTTTTCTCCTCCTCATTCGCTGCCTTGGTGCAATGCTGGGGGACTCCATGCCACACAGCGTGTCCCCCATTCCTCACCCCTTTCCCTCCCAAGATCCGTTTTGTCCCACTCTTTCTCTCCACCGCTGGGGTAGAAATGGCACACCATCCGAGAGCACTGCCCTGCCAAACCCTGGGGAGAAGGCTGGGGGGAGCAAAGGCACAGCAGGGTTAAGCTGCGCAGAAGAGAGCCCTGTGTGGACAGGGCCTGCCGGAGAAAAAGCGGTCCCGAATCAACAACAGCACATTGATACGATTAGAGTTGTTGTTCATTTATTCCAAGCCCATCGCAGTCTTTTATACAAGAGATATGTTTTCACACGGCAAACAGCATACATGTTAGATTCTTACTGGTTAGTTACATTAAAATACGTGCCTACAGTCTTTCTTTGTTGCAACATTAAAACCAGTCACGTAGTCAGGTTTCTTCTCGGTATTGCTTCATGCGCCCGCTTTCCGTATCAGAGAGAGAATGTTGTCAACAACTTTCTTCCTCTCTTCATGTCCTTGAGTGGGCTCAGGATAAGCAAGCGCCAGCACGGTTTACTTACAGCAGGCCAGGATTGTCCAAATCAGTCATCATTAAGTCGTGTCCGTTTTCCACCAGAAATTCTCCTACAGCCCTGCACGCTGAGTCCTTCTCCACAATGTTTCATGCTACTGTGGAGACTGGGGACACTGTGAGAAACTGTTATGAAAGCTTCAGGTGATACCGCCCACCATAATGAAAGGGTCTCTCACCCAGAAAGCCAGAGTCTAAGAGTCTCTCACAGAGAGATCAAGGGAATGCAAAAAGCGCACTAACTACCAAAGAGCCAAGCAGCCTCTGAAAACTAGGCGCCTTTTTTTAAATTACATTTTTACACTATTTTTTATTGCTAAAAAGCACCAAAAGAAAAGGTTGGCTCCTATACGGAACAGGAGAAATAAAGATTTTACTGCAGAATTATGTCTGTAAATCTTGCTAATGATACCCTTTTCACACAAGTAAAGCCTAGAGGACAGAGTCATCCAGAGACATTTTAATTTTGAATGGAATACTTTCATACAAAAATGTCATTGTCATAATTGGGAAGTGGAAATAGCTCCCTTTAAGCTGTTGAAAAGTTCATCCAAATGGAATAGCATAAAATGCTCTTGATTCTTCTATAAAATAATAACAAAATAATCTCACTTGTTAATCAAAATACTGGGGTGCTTGTTAGTTGTTATTTGTTAGAAGACTTCAATGTCCTAAGGTTGCAAGGTTTCCAGGTCCTAACAAGAGCTCAGGCAAAGAAGCTTTCTTGAGTCACATCAGCCTTTCAATGAATTCAGCAACAGAATTTTTCCCAGATGTTAAAATTCACATTGATCTTCTTATAATTTCTGGAAAAAAAATATTTTTATGGAATTTGTTTTGGCTATCCTTTGCTCACTTGTTCTATTACTTTCTTACTTTATTTTCCTATTCTACCTATCTTTATTCCTTTTTTTTTTCTTTTACAATTGCTATAGGAGGTGCTGTTTTGATTGCACTATTGTAGCACTCAAAAACCATTACCTGCAAAAATGAGAATGTGCCCTCTAGTGTAAATGTAGCAGCTTGCATGGCGACTGCATGATACTTCATATGGGCATAACTGAAATGACAAACCTGTATTTCCATTGGTTCTGCCTCACTAAGGACTTTTGTGCCTATCAGAGCTCACCAGTAGGTAGCTCAGAGGGTCTGATACACGCAGCTTGAAGACTTTGCTAACTTTCCAATAAAGTGCGGGTGTTTTCAGGCGTTTCAATACAGAGCTCCCCCTTTTTAAATATAACCCTGAGTTAGAGGCCTAACTAGTGGGCAGCTTCCCAGAGAACATCAGCGCAGAATCACTCAGCAAGTTTTGCCAGTGATTGCAATAGGACGTGGGGTTTGGTACGACAACAGGCAGTTTTAGTTGTCAGGAACAGCTTTGCATGCATTTCCTCTGTAAGCCCGGAGTCTGGTCAGTGCAATAGCGGGATCAGGAGAAACAGCAGTACCTATACTCTACCAAAAATTTTTTTTGAGGAGCTCAGCTTCCCTACAGTTACCATATACCATCTAGTGATACAAAAGGAAACTGCAATTGCTAATTCATTGTGCTTTAAATGAAAGACGAAGATGACAACAACATATTTTTGATATTTTGCTTTCCTTCCACTAAGGGAAAATGTACCCCTGAGCGTGCTATCTGGTCGCTGCAGTTAACAGCTCTTCCATCTGTCAAGAATCTTGTGATTCTGGCTGGTTTTCAAGAAGATTTAATCTCTGAAGATGTATGATTATACAAGAATCTCGGCTTCAATAAAGTTAAAATCAAGTCTGCCTTACAGCTACAGAACTGCATTTTATCTGCAGTTATAAGTTACTGTAAATCCTACAGATGTAAAACTTGGGGCCAAATTTAAAAGAAACCCAAAATCTAACCTTGTAATTTTTGTCAACTTCATCATTTTGAAGGTCCAAAATAATTCTTGTTTTTAAAGATGAAGTTAATATTCCATGTTGATGGGGAGGAAGTCAAAGAGAAAGAGATCTTAGTGGTCTTCAGACTAAGGCACGAGATTTGCTAATGGGAAAAGTAGGCTTTTATCCTGGAAACTCTCTGCCTGGAAAACTACAGGATTTAAACATACTGTATTGTAAGGCAGTAACTTTTTTTGTGGTGTGCTTTTTTTCTGCTTGTCTGCGTCGCCATATGGATGATTTCAGTTCAACAGCAACATACACTGTGATATGATTCTGACAGCTGGGATAATGGAAAAAGTCAATGTTTACTTATTGGTGGAAGAAAATTTTACCTTGCCTGCCAAGTGGGGCAATAAAATAAATTTGTTTTGTATGCTGTGTGGAATTTTTTACTGCCACTAAATGAAAGCAAAACAATCAGGATCTCTCCCTGGGAGTTCACAGACAGAATGGGTACAGATCCAGCAAAAGTCAGATTAAGAGAACTGAGAAAGAGAACTTGCCCTCAGCTCCTCTTCTCCCACTTCTCCTCCTCAGCATGGTTCAACTTTCTGTTTTTAAAGCAAAATGGGATTGTTCTTATGACTAACTAACACAACCCTTCCAAAACTGCTAAGTAACATCCTATTGGGCAGAGGTTGCTACATATCTAGATTATGTAAGCAAAATACAGAAATTATACAAGGTACAGTAGTTGGACTTTCAGATGCCAATTCAGGCCTTAACACTTTGTTCTGAATCTACAAATAGTGACTAGAAATCAGCGCAGCAGCACTGTGAGCATGGGCTGCTGGGACAGACATGAACCTCAACAATTTCCAGCTAGTCAAAACGAAAAACCACTTGCAAACCCAAGACAAGGCTTTGGAATCCCATGGATCAACATACATTTTGTACACCACCAAAACAACTGCAGGAGCATTTCAAGGGGGTCAGAGTGAGTATCGTTTTGTCTCATTGATGCCATTTTGGGCTCCGCTCTTACACTCTTTGCCTGGCTGTAGAGAGCCAGGACTTCCAGACGCCAGGGCCAGAGGATGAGGGAGGCAGCTTGATGTTGTCCGCCCACTGCCAGAGTGGAGTCCCTGGCTCGGCCAACTGGCTGTCAGGCCGCTCTGCGCCGTTAGCATGCTTAAAACACGCGTGGCACAAGGGACAAGCTTGTGTCACGGACTGTAAAAACTATAAGCACCATTTCAAAGAAGAAATAATTCTGGGAAATTTGTGAATCTCAGCCAGTCTTCAATGGCGGTAAGAAATGTATCACTGTAATGAAAATCATAGAATCGTAGAACAGAATCATAGAAATGGGTTGGGAGGGACCTTTAAAGGTCAGCTAGTCCAGCCTCCCCTGCAATGAGCAGGGACATCTGGTGGTATAAGATGGGGATCCCATGTGCTTCAGTATCTTAGAGGAAAGGAATGCAGTGACTGATAAGCGACATTTCTTCCATTTCGTGGCAGAAATGTGCCACTGGAACAAAATCGGGATTTGTGTTCAGTAGATTTACTCTTTGTAAGTCAACCCTCAGCCCCTACTCTGGCTGCCAGCACAGAACAGCCAAGGGTACATTCCCACTGGAGGGGCACACTGCCGACTTTACACCTTCTCTGTTCGGTACAGAGGGTTTGTTGAAGGTACAAGAGTGCGGAAAGTGGGGGAATGATACCACACATCATCCACTGCTTTACTGCTAGCGTAACTTGTAGCAATTCTGGGGGTCTCCGCACTAACTCCCCAAGCTGCTTTGATATAAACTGACTCAAAACCACAGCAGAAGGAAACTGGTTTTCTCCTCTCTCTCCTTAACTGCACCAAGTGCGGCAAGGATTGAGCTCGTGGTGAACATAAGACGTTGGCATATCTGCAAAGGTTTATATAGTATCACATACATTTGAAGAAGCAAAAAAAAAGTTTCATAAATAGAAGCACTGACATACGGATTAATAGTTCTCCATCATCAAAGCATCAGCAAAATATTAATGGTGGGACTGCAGACACTTAACAGGGGAAGTGGTGTCTTTTAAGGATTAGTCTGGTGATTCTTTACTTTTCAATCCACTCTATTCATTAATAATTTAGTGGCAAGCATCAGACACAAATTCCAGACTGATGACATTGTAGACAACAGTAAAAACAAACAAGGAGAAACATGGGAGAGAACAGAACTGTGAAGCAAGCAGAGGTAGAAGTGATATAAATGAGGCCGTTTCAATTATAACAGACAGGTATAAACTAATACAGGTAAAGGCAGCCACCATTGGAATAGATGGGTAGTGTTCATGCCAGAAACAGAAAGAAAGATATGTAAACAGTACCCATTCTGACTGAAATAAGAGCCAGTGATAAAGACTGATAATAGTGTAAGTAACATTTTAGAAGGTATAATCATACTAGAACTTAAGCAGGTCATTTCTGATCCCCTTATTCCAATCTATTCAACTAGATACCTTTGTGCTCCTGCTTTCTTTAGCCCAGTAAGGTGCAATCTATTTAATTCTTTGGTTACTAGTTCTAGCACTATCTGATATGCCCTCTAACTGCCCTGCTTGCTCCGTACCTCACGGAGTGTAAAATAAAATCTTGCATTCACTAGTGCGTTTTCTCAGTTGACCTGCAGCTGCAGCGAACAGTCACAAACCCATCCAAACGCAGCCATGGACTTCTTTTTCACTAAGTACAGTTTCCCAAAGCGCTGCTTCTCTTACGAAGCTGCACGCATTGAGGGTGGCTTTGTTTGAACTCTTTAGATCCCTTAAGAGCCCAGGCCTGCTTTCCTTTTTTAGGTCAGATTCTAACCGAAACCCGACAGGAATTTGGCCTCAATAGCTTCCACAGGATCAAGGTCTGGTTCAGTAAAGGATTAAGCCTATTGTTGCTGAACACAGACTGCCAGTAATGGACCTTTCCTTTTCGCTAACCTCTGTTCTTTGACTCAGCCTCACACAGATCTCTTTAAATATCAGCATAGGTTGCCACGTAAATGTTTGTCCTTGGATGCAATCATGTCGCATTTGTTAAAACCAGTGCTAATTATGGGTGGACTGTTCTGGACTTTGAGAAAATCTCAGTGCTTCAACCAAAATGCATTTATTTCAGTGTTCCTCATCACATTTAGAATTTAGTATTCATAGATTTTTTTGATCTTCGGTGTTCTCCGATGCTTGCGATTTCTGGGTGTTAAAATAGCGGCCAACAGGACCTCTAGGTCTAGCAAGCCCTTGGCTGGGCAGTTTGCCCCTTTAGTCATGTTGCAACATTTAGTCTCCCATTTACGTGCAACGACTACCTGGACAGAGAGTCCTTCTTCCCCCATCTAAACGAGCATCATTCCAGCTTAAACCACACGCGGGTTATTGTTTCCCACCCTGGTTTATTCAAGAATTAACACAACAGACTTCTCAAGTGCTTCTGACAACGGCGGGCAACCCAAGCCTCCCCCCCGCGCCCCATCCCAAAGGCAGTAGCTCAGCTTGGGGGCAGTCCGGTCCCCTGCGGTTACGCCTGGGTCATGCCCCGCTCTGCCTTCACCTGCGGGAGGCCACCACCAGCCCTCCACCAGCCACCCAAACGCGGTTGGCGCACATCACCGTCCTGGTTACGTTGGAGCAGCGACTTTGCCAGACCGCCAACCTGCTGAAACTTCCAGGCAAACGAGCCGTGGGCTGTGCTCCCGGACAGGCCAGCGGCCCTTCCCGCCTCCTGCTCCACCTGCTCCCCGGGCTCGTCTGTGGGGACAGACCACCCAGCATGGCGGAGCTGTGCGAGCTCATCTTCCCCCAGCGCTGCCGCCCGCCTGGCTCACCACGGGTGCCATGACACTTGACGGACAAACCCCAAGGAAGCGCACGCGCGCGCCTGCCTGCTCTCTGGGCAGAAAGCTCCAGGAAAGGCGCACACTGAGGCTCCCGCTGCTTCCGGACCTTTGCTCTCTGAGGGAGGGGGCTTCCACCTGAGCAGGGGGGGAAGGGAAAAAGGGGAGGAAGGGAAATCCGGGCTCCCCCACCTCCCGCCGCTCCCAGGCACCTCTCTGACCCCACGATGGGCCGCCCGGAGGTGCCGCGGCCCCCCCCGGGCATCGCCCCCTCCCCGTTAACCCAGCAGCAGCCGGCGGCAGCTGCAGGACCCGACGCCATGGCGGGGCGGGGCGGGGCAGCGTCACGCAGCGCCGTCACACACCCGCGCGCGCGCTGCCCTCCTTCCCGCGCCCCCCCCACCCCGCCGCGGTGAGCTCACCCCGCCCCCTCCGCGGCGTCATAGTGGCGCGTTCGGCCACCCCCCTCCCGCCCCGCGCGTGACGTCGGCGCGTCCCGCTGTCCCGGCGGCGGGGCCGG